>VWYI01020866.1:68599-117074 GCA_013399455.1 Anthoscopus minutus | reverse complement strand
TTTGGCTAGCTCTAAACCCACAACACACCAGGCATCGCGCATGCAGAGCACTCATGGACCCCGGTTTGACAGAAGTTCTGGGAAGAAGCTGTTCAGTGGGGTCTCTCTCCAGGCAGGTCTAAGCCAGCAGAAATCCCAATTCCCTCAGGAATGATCCAAGTCATCCTTTATTGACTTGCCAAATTCCTTTTTGAACATTGTTCTTTCTTAAAAAGGGCTGTCCCCTGGGGACACTGCCAGGTCCTGACACTGGGCTGGTTTTTGTCTTCAGATCTTGTTCCCTCTGAGGGAACAAACCCATCCTTCTTGAGATGTTTGGCCCCTTCCCCAAACTCTTTTTTCTGAAGTGCAATTAATGCTGCAAGCAGCTTCTTTGCTCTCAAGCAGCTCTTCAAGGGCTGGTTTGCCCTTGGAGGCAGCCTGCAAACCTTTGGCATCCCTGTGCCAACCCAGATCAAACCTCTGTCTTCAGCTCTGCTGTTCAGGGGCCATGTAGCTATTAAGAGACTGGTGCTGCACAAAGGCAGCTGAAAGAAGAAATCTCCCCTGGTTATTTACAATTTACAGTGGATGAAGGACTGTTTGAGAAACCAAGAGGAAGTGGCATAAGATCTGCCTCTTTTTACATACAAATGAGCCTCACAGATCCTAAATTATCTCTCTCATCCCTGCTGCAGGGCTAGGTCTCCACATCTGGCTTGGAGCACACCTGGATGACAAGGAGCTATTCTGAAAGACTGTCAGTCTTTGGAAGCCTCTGATGATTAACCTTGGAAGGTCAAAAGCACTTATCTCAGATTTATGTTGGGAGAAGATCTCATGATATCAAAAGATGTTGGGCTTGTGGAAGGAGGACAGGATAGCAAAGTGGAGACCTAAAAGGAGGAGTGTTCCGTGTTCAGCTGTGCTAAAGGAAGAGTAAGCTCCTGCCTCTGGGGTGGGTGGAAATTCTGGCTGGGGAGAGCAACCAGGCAGGGCAATGCCTGCTGTGGGTCTGTCCTGCTGGCTGGGGTGCTGCTGTGCAAAGCAGTGTGAGCTTCACTCACACATCTCGGGCTGGACTTGGAGCTTGAGCTAGGGTTTCATTGCAGACATGTCTTGTGCCTCTGGGTGAGCACCAGGTCTTTACTTCAAAGGGCTCTGGCTGTCTTTATTTCTGCTTCCTGCTCTCATCACTAAAACCAGCAAAGATCAGATCTGCAGCTTCTTTAGGGAAGCAGTGTTTGGGGAAAGGTGAAGAAAGCCATAAGAGCTCCTCAGACAAAATCCAGCTAATTTCTTAAGTCTCGTGCCACTTGGAGTATCAGAAAAGGAAATACAAACATCCTCTGCTTTAGGAAGACATGCACACTCACACACACACACACACACACACACACACACACACACTGCTCCAGCTAGGCCAGTCTGACCTTAGGCCCAATCAGCAGGTTTTCACGGATTTGAATAAAGACTCTGATTTTATATCACAATTAATTGCTGCTAATAAAAAACCCCATTGGTTGTTACTGAGAGTTCGAATTTGCATTGTCTCATGAGCAGGGCCCCTGGGAGGTGAGAGTGGAGTCATTTTTAGGGGGTGACAAGGCTCTGGGGTTCCCACTGAGCCTCACAGGTCCCAGTGTCTCTGTGTTCAGAAAACAAAAGGCACCCGACGCTAACACCTACGAGCCATTGCAGAAAGAGCCTGCGGACTTACGGAGGAAATATTCTGCTGTATCGGCTTCATAATCTGCATCCTCAGGGAAGTGATCGATTTGCTTACACAGACCTTTAAAATTCCCTAGGGAACAAGAGAAAAAAAGAACAAATGAGAACATCAGAACCTGCCTTGCAGGAACAGCTGCCCTCTGTGTCACCTTTTATGCCCACCTGCCTTCTTCCCAGGCAGCATGCCCACTCGTGCATGCATGTCCGGGAAACGCCCAGGGCCTCTCCTTGCACACTCACACATGCATCTCCCTGGTATTTGCCCAGGAATGCGGGGTTTCCTGTCAGGATCCAGCCTGAAGCCCACCTAGCTCAGCACACCCCACTCCGCAGAAGAGAGCACCAGAAGCTCGGTGACTCCTGCAACAGACAGGCAGGAGAGCACAGTCTGCCTCTGAGGAAGCCGGGATGGGAATGGGAGCCAGACACTGGGCAAAGTATGGGTGTCAGGTTCCCCTCCCTCAGCATCACAGGTGTAACTTTGAGTTTCATCATCAGACCTCAGTGTTTCCCCTGGCATGGCCTCGTTGGATCCCCATCAGCAATGAGGGGATCAGGGCAGGAAGATTAGGTGTGGGTTGCAAAATTATTTGTTTCTCTCAGCTGTGAATTTGCTGCCCTCTCATTCCGTGGGCAGGATACATCCCTTTGTTCGGTGTGAGAACAAAAGCCCTTTATCTACTTTCTCCGTATGACTGCTTGTTTTTGCATACCTTTGTCAGGCCTCCTCTTCTATCCTCTCACAGACTGAGGCTACAAGAAGCTTGGCACAAGTGTGTGTATGCAGCTCAACAGCAAAATATCTTGTGCTGGGGGAGCAAAATCTTCCACCGTAAGTGAGGGAAGCTGGGCTGGACACAGTTCCATCAGGCTGGTGTATGTACAAGGCCTTCTGCTAGTTTCAGTCATGGGGCACCCCTTTTCACACACTCCATGACCAACAAGGCCATCCCAGCAGGGGGGCAGTGACATCTTCGAAGTCTTTTCTCAGCTGGGACATCTACCAGACACTTATTTTCATCACTCATCTCTCCTCTTGACATCAGGAATACCACTCCAGAGATGTACTCCTCAAGCCACATCACCATTTCCACCATGACCACTGATTAATTAGTATCTCAAATGATCGGGTTGTCCATTCTTGTACAGGGTTGACTATGTGAATGAAAATTTCATTATATCTCCTGGAGTTCCCACAAATTTATTTCTCCCACCCTTCATACCATTTCCCTCCGACACTTGCACTGACTGGCAATACAGGACTGATGGACATAATCTATGCGGAAAGGAGAAATGCACTGTCTGCATGAGATGTGAGGAGGCCAACAGTGATCCTGTTGGCCTCCTCACCAGAGGTCAAACAACAAAGTGGCTCAGGCTCATTGGTCCCTCAGCAGAAGCATTTGGAGTCCAAGTCTGAAGAGTGACAAATGCTATGGCAACCTGGCTAAGACTCCTTCCACCCTAATCCTGAACCCAGCTTCTGGACCAGTTGGGTGTGCAGGGCAAGGGGAAAATGAAGCCACCACACTTGAGGTTGCTGCTTCTGGGAAGAGCAACAGAGCTCTTCCAGACCAACCGTACCCAGGCTGAGACCTGCAGTTACCATGTCAGGTCCCCAAGTCATGTCTTAGAAGGTCTGTTCCAGGTGAATTTGAATGATCTTTCTGATATTTGTGAAGAGATGGAAGAAGGACCAAACTCAAAGGATTCTCCTTGAGTTTCTTCTTGAGGCCAAGCCTTAATGGATTAATGTTTGGGATGCTTTGGAAGGCAGTCCTGAAGCTGAGTAAATGAGAGACAGGTAGGCAGGTTCCTTTAGGTCAATCCCCAAGTTTAGCTTCTTCTGCATCCATCTGGCTTGTATCTAATGCATCCAAGGTACTATTGCATTTAGCTGCTCATTTGAAGAACTTGTATGAAGAGACTAGAGACAGCAGAGAGGGGTGTGTGTGTGCATTAAGAGGTAAGTAATAGGAGAAGCAAGTTAGGAACAAAGCCTCTCTGCAGCTCTGATATACTATTCCCCCACTGAAACTGTGGGTTATGAAAGGTTGTTAATCACTCATTCCCAATCCAGCTACCTCATTCAAAAATCGTCTGCTTCTCAGCCATGGCTTTTCTGGAAGGAAAGCTATATAGCCAAGGAAATTGTCTTGGCACACTTCCACCCTGCTACTTGCCCACTAAAATCCCTACGAGGCAGGCAGGTAGAGCATGAAGGGGGTCCTTTCCCTTGCTTGCCCCTGACTGCCTGGGGCCATCTGCCTGGGAGAGATGAGCAGCTCCTCATCCTGGTCCTTTGGCTGCTATCACTGCTGTACAGTGCATGTACACTGGCATACTCTGGGGCACTGGGGAGGTCTCCAGCTTCAGATTTCAGTTCCTTGCCCAGCAGATCCTGAACACTGAGTTCATCCTGCCCGTACATTCTGGGAGAGCAGACAGAACCTGCATACACCTCCCAGGTGATGTTCCTGGCGCAAAGCCGGAGCCTCCCAGTTGGAATCAGCCAGGGAGGAAAGATACAGTACATCTGGAAACCCCCTCACTGTGTGACATCCTTTCCCTGCTTCCTTTTTTCTCCCTCTCCCCCGCTCTGTTTCTTGCTGAATTTGAGGCTTATTAATTGCTATGTAAAGAATTGAGTTGCTTGGGGAAGATGCTGCATCTGGTGCAGGCTGTCTTTTATATGGACTTGCGTGGGATAGCTGGTTAGAGGTTCAGCCTCTTAGGCAGGCTGAGGGGATATCCAGGCTCTTTGAAAATCTGGTGCTCAGTGTCCCAAAGGCTTTGCTGACCTGGCTCAGCAGGGTACTTGGCCATTCGAGTGTCCAGCCTTGGCTTGCTTAAAATGCTGTGACATTGTGGAGCTGCCCTTCTCCACAGGCTGACATGTTGTGCCAGGTTGATTCCCCTCCCTGGATCAACCCTACCAGGATTCATGAGGGCAGTGTTGGTCCCTCTTTAGCCCCTGCTTTGTCTCTGCTCAGCACAGAGTGCTGTGGGTTTAGATGTTTACAGTTTGCCTGTGCTACCACACCCTCTCCTCCAATGCCTCCTAGCTCCTCTGGGCGATGGATGGGGAAAGGATGCAGAATTTAGGTCATTAATGCGCTAACTGGGAATATAAGAGAACAAGATTCAGTCTTTGCTCTGCCACAGGCATGCTGTTAAAACCACTTCTCTCTGCCTCAGAGTCCCACCCTGTAAAATGGGGGTGACAGCATTCCTCTGCCTGGTGCTGTACAAGGACGTGTTAAACAGGGCATGGTGTGGGTGTGCTGGTGCCAGTGGCTCCAAAAGTGCATGGAGTAGGTGAGTAATGGATGGCAGCAGTTCAGAAACCCGCTTGGTGTGGGGAAGGCCTTGATGTCACTTCTTGTGCCAAGGTCACTCGGCAATTCTCTGAAGGACATCTGTGGCCTGCTGAGATGGTACAGCAGCTTCCCTGGCACCTGTGCTGGTGGAAGCACAGAGGGGGGATGGAGCAGCTCAGCAGTGCTTCTGAGGTCTGACACAACAGCCTTTTCTTGTGCTGCACGTGTGGTCTGAGGGCCAGGGATGGTGAGAGCCGTGTGCCACCCTATAGTTAATACTCCTGAATGCAAGATCAAATCATTATGTGGGAGGGCATGTAGAGCTCTGAGAACCCCTCCAAGGCAGTAAGAGTAATATCTCCTCTCTACATGTGCTCCTTTTCCTTTCCCATTCTTCCAAATTCAAGGTATTTCATGCTGTGAACCTTGAAACAGGGCATGTGTCTCTGTCTTCTCCCATACACCTATCTGAGAAACTTTAGCCACATGCTTCCACCTCCTCCCTGTAGCTCTCCCAGCGCAGTTTGGGCTCTCCCCTCATCCTTGCTCATGCTCACCCACCAGATCTTTCTCCTGTTTCTCAGTCCCCCTCACTCATGACAGCCACCTCCCTCTCTGGCATATCAGTGTCGGCATGTTCCGAACAGCCTGCTTTGGGGTGTGCAGGCTGCAAAGAAGGTGGGGATGAGTATCAGCCTGTCTTACGACAGGAAGGCTAAGGATGCCCAGGTCCATGGAAAAGCACAGAGTGGTCCCCACATCCCTTGTATGTTACTGGGAGTTGTTAGGCAAGATCACCAGTGTTTGCTTGTTGCCTGGCCAAACTTTGGAAAATGCAGTTTAGAAGAGTCAGAATTGGTGCAGTAGGCACCCTCCAGTGCCTGGCCAAAGACAGAAGTTGCCCAATTGGGTCATTAGGAGCAGGGACAATCTCTCATAATGCCAAGAGGGCATAAATGCCTAAGATGCATGAAATTCAATATCAACTGTGCGTTCATCTCTGAGAGAGACCTCCTCCAGTGTGGCAGGATCATTGTTTGGGTATGAGCTGTCTATCCAGGACAGCTGGCAGCCGCCAGCCTTGCTGCAGTAATAGTCAGACTGAGCTACCTGTGATGAGAACCTGGCTCGTTATTGTTGGTGATACAGTTTATTTTTGTGCCGCTTTGTGCAGCCCTGTCCCTTTCAGAAGTCTTGCTTGCCTGCAGAGTGCAATCCATTGCAAAATAGTAAGTTCCAAAGAATGAAAAGCTACTCCCTTCCTGCAAGGCAGGAACACTTTTAAATGGTTAGGACCATCCATCTGAAAACTGTGAGCCAGAGGAAAAGACATCCAAAAGGAGAGAAGCAGACAAAGAGGGACAAGAACAGAAAGACCTGTTTTCCCAGAATGATTTGTGGTATTTCCATTTATGGAGAAAAGCAATCCACTGAAAGCTTTTCTTCAGTCTCCCTCTCTAATTTAGCAGAGGTTTTGGCATGATGGCTTCTAGAGAAATAAATAAAGGGGGCTAGATATAGCTGTTGTCTCTAAAAGCTGAGAAAGATGGCTTGGTGTTGGCTGAGGACTCAGTACCACTTTCCATCACATGCTCCCTGTATCATTTTAGGCAAGCCATTTATCCCACTTATCCCCCCTTCTTTCACTAAATATGGGAATAATGGTATTCCCCTGGCTCAAGAGAATAGGCTGAGGATATTTGTATTAAAAATATGAAAGTGATCAGACACTGGATCATTTGGGCCAGATAATTCTTCCTACCCATCTAGTTCAAATGTAACATGCTCATTTTTTTGATGTGCATGAAGGCAAATATGACACTTCTTGGAAGTTCCCACTTGTGCTGCCTGCCCTAGGAGTAAACTTTGGTGCAGATTAAACTGTTTGCTATCTGCCCATGATAGAGATATGAGAAATGGCACATGAAGGGCAGGTAGTCAGACACCAACACAAGTGTTTCTGCTCCAGGATTCTGTTCCTGAGCAGTGTCCCTTCGGTACCAGGTGGTGAAGTGGGCCTCAGAGCCAGCCTCTGGGCTATGAAGACAAATTCCACAGCTACATGGCAAACTGCTGGTATGCCTTTCTTACACACAAAAGGCTTCCAAACCAGGAGAGGACGTCTGCTATCCCTGTCAAAAATTGACACTGGTGACACTGAGTTGTTAATGCTCAACCTGACATGACTGCAAGAGGAAGGAGTGAGGTTTCATGAAGTGACAAAGAGCAGAGGAAAAGCCTTTTGAAGGCATTTTGATTGCTGTCCTCCCTTCCAAGAAGAAGCGCTCGAGAGCACACATAATTTTGGGGGATTTGGAGCTGATGAAAACCACAGTGGCAGGAAGCACAGACAATGCTTGTGGGCATCTGCTTTTACCCACCTGTGCTAACACTCCTGAAAGAAAGACTGGCCCTTCAAAAGGGCTCATTATCCCTCTCTGGGAATCTCTCCATAGAGAATCTCACCTTACAAAAATGAGGCCATCCTTTCACCTGCCTCAGTATGCAGGGTTAAAACAGCAAATAGAACATAAGAGATGGTCGTTCTGGGGCTGGAGCAGGTGCTGCTCTTTCAGTTCTGACCCTGTACAGTGTCAGGGGATTCTGTACTAGGGTAATACCTTTTGACCCAGCTGGGTAATTTTAAGATTGAAGAGTGCTTAGCTGTCATTAGGGACAAAGGGATTTTCCAGGACAAGGTGAAGGTCAGTGGGGCAGTAAATGTGGTCTGCAGAGTTGAGCCTGGGACAATAGCAGAGATCCCATGGGAACTACAGGCCATCAAAAATCTTGCCACCTTTCTGTCCAAATGCAATGCACCTGCTTTGATGTGGTCTTCAATGCAAACATGCAGCAATGCATATGTTAAAAATCCCAAACAGAACCCTAGCAACATAACCAGTATGTTGCATACATAATTCTCTCCCTGGGGAGAAGATAAAATAACAAACCACATGTGACTGATATCAAGCTCCATCACTTAATGTGCCACTGGAATTCATTCAGATATTGTGCTGAAGAAGCCTGTAAAAGAACTGGTGCAAAATAGAAATCGATCTTTATAGTTATGAAAGAATATCTGCCCCTGCCTACGAGGCAGAACCATTATACCAGCCCTCCTCACCTTATTATTAATAATCATGTTTATTACAGCTGTTGCCAAGGATCAGATGATAAAGGGAGTTGCAGTAAAAATGTTACAAACACTGTCTTATAGACCACTGCTGCCTTGATGAAGAAGAGGTATATCACATGGAAGAAGAGGTATATCACAGCGCATTAGCAACGACTGGAGCTACAGCAGTAAAATAGCCTGAACATACTGGTTCTGGGGAGATTAATTTATTCAGGAGATGGCTGATAAATAGGAAAAGAGATGCAGACATAGATGGGAAAAGTAAGTGGGAGAAGCTAGTATGAGGTAGCATGAAGGAGGAGATGATGAGGTGGAAGGAGAGGGGTATAGAGACCTGTCAGTGAGCACCAGGGAGATTAGTCCTGTTCTGCCTTTTTCAGCTCTTCCCCTCACTTACTCTTTACAGCCATCCTTGACAATCACCTGGCAAAGGAGAGGTGGCTAATGACAGAAGGATCATAGAATCATTTAAATTGGAAAATATGTCTGAAATGATTGAGTCCATCCTTTGACTGATCACCATCCTGCCAACTCAACCAAAGCACTAAGTGCCATGTCCCAAGTTGTTTCATGAACTCTTCCAAGGATGGTGACTCCATCACTTCCCTGGGCAGCCCTCTTCAATGCTTAACCACCTTTTAATGTGATGACCACACTGTGCTGCTGGAGGTGACTTAGGTCCCTCCTGCAGAGCCTCAGCAGTGTGGAAGTGCAGGAGAGCCCATCCCACCCTGGCATTGCTCACATGGTGCCTTGCAGAGCTCTGCTGCGGCATCCAAGGGGGCCCACACTGTGCTAGGGCTGGACTCTGCATTGCTGTCAGCTTGGAACCGCTTTGCATTTTTCCTTGGAGGTGGCAGCCTCCCCTCCTTCCCACCCTGGTTGATGCTGCTGCTGCTGCTGCGTGCTGCTAAGTAGCCCATAGATTCTGCCTCAGAGCTGGCTACAGCTATTCATGTATGTGGGTGGAGATGCAGTGGTAGCAAAACCTGTTATTAAGATTATATGAAGATTTCCATTTATAAACACTCTCTTTTTACAGGGTTGTAACTTTCAAAAATATCCTTGCTGTGGCTTGAAATTTCCTGTGCTTTGTCACAGGCAGAGAAGTGAGATTGGCTGGGAGAATTGGGCAAAGGCTCTTGAATGTGTTTTGGTGCAAACGCAAATCCAGCATGTTTGAGCTTTACAAACTGAAACACTGCGGGTGGCTGGATTTCAGGGACTTCTAGACATCTGTCCAAGTCACAAATGAAAAATCTCAACACAGCAATAATAAAAATCATTCAAAAAATCCTTTTTTGAAGACACCCACTAGAGACGTCTCCCACAGTAAACAAATGCGTCTGTTTTCTAGACTTCACCAGAATCAAACCCGGACTGAATTTCTTCTGAAAACAATACTTAACACAAAAATGTATTAGGCTCATCTAAGTAATTGAAAGCTGTGGATAACTGTGCTCCTGCTAATGTTCTATTTCTCATATTTGCTTTCTGCAATGACATTGCAAATAATTTTATATATACGTATGAAACAAATGTGTGATTTAATTTATATGACAATGAAATAATTTGGGTTTTATAATGATATTTTCTGTGTGATTCAGTGAATGAGTAAAGCATAAATAATATCTCTGGTTCCTCAGCAGAGAGATCAGAAACTATTTCTACTGTTAGAGTGACTAATGTCACTCTAGGAAGGAAAAATGTATGAACTTTTTGGCTTACAAGCCTTGTACCAGTTTTCAAGGTCTATTAGCTGAGTTAGTGGAAGTACTGCCTTTGCCTTGCAAGAAGAGACAGAACTAGATTTGAAATGAGCTGGGAACCAGAAATAAAATTGAGAAAAGGGCTTGTAAGTGGTTGTGCTCAGATGTGGTAGCATGATGTTGGTTTTCAAATTTGAAGAACATAACTTCAGTGCTGGACCTGCTGTGGTGGCAGATGGAGAAATAAAGGCAGAAGTTGATCAAAACATGGAGAAAAGTCCAAGCAAAACATGAAGGACAAGTAAAAGAAATCAAGAAATTACAGATGATTAAAAAAAATCTATCCATTTGTAGCAAAACCATTTATGTGTGTGTGTGTGTGTGTGTGTGTATAACAAGTCAAATGTGACACTACAACTGTGAGCCAAGTGACAGGAAGGGTGATGCAATTATCTGCAGTGAGAGAGAAGTGATGTGCATAAAGTGTGGGAGGAGATGAGGTGCTCCTTAGCTACCACAGGCAATCCCAATCCACGGCTGCACACCCAGATGTGAGAGGAACGAAGAGACTAATGTAAGCCTGGATGGAAAGGGGAGAATGGGATGGAAGAAGTATTTAAGAGCTGGTTCTTCTGTGTTGCTTTTTTTTCCACCCCCCCCATCATGGCAACAATACTGTAACTAGGACAGTTTTTGCATATAGGGTTACAACATCAAACTCTCAGAAATCAGAGCATGTAAACAACATCCTAGCTGGATGAGGACATAAAGACTGAGCCATCTCGAATTTGGACTCAAAAACCCAGAGCTCAAATGGATTAGTCTTTCCCCAGAGGTATGTAGAGGAAAACCACAGGCTAGAGAATTTCTGATTTAGTTAATGCTATCGTGTTGCGTTTTTCTGCTCAGGTGTAACTGTGTTGCTGATCTATGAATGTGTAATCAGAGGACAAAGCCAGGATCACCTTGTGCAGTAGGTCATGTTTTAGGATCAGTGATGAGACTGGAACTCTAGTGGTCACTGGAAGTAACAGTGCCCAGACATGGATTTATCAGGCAAGAAAAGAGGGCAAACCAGCCATCCTTACATGGTGAAAAGTGTCCTGCACAGCCTGGGGCAAGCCACAAGCTGTGCATGCCTTGGTACAGATATGAGCTGAGCCCTTAACTCAGCAGGAACCAAGGCTTGGCTATTCCCAGACTCCAAATCTTGAATCTTGCAATTGTAATGCTGTGTTCACAAGGCTTTTTGAATGCAATTTCCTTAGTCATTTTTAAATTATGAAAGTGGAGAAAAGGCACTTCAAATCTTTCATCTCCAGCTCCACATTGCATTTGTCTCTGACATACCCAGCTGGATCTATAGGGAGATGCTGTCCTCAGTTAAACTGGTGTAAATCTAGTGTGACTCTCAGCTGCTCCTTCAGCAGTTAGGGTCACAACCAAGAGAGGAAATAGGCTCGCAGCTGTTAATTAGCTGATGAAGTATGTGGTGTGCTTTAGGGTCCTTCAGGATGCAAAGCGCTAAATAGAAATTATTATTAGTTATTAATAACAAAAATACCCAAGGACCCCAGGGAAATAATCCAAAGAATGGAACAAGTCAGTGACAGAGGCAGTTTTTAATCCGTCCTCCCTCTTCTGCACGACTTAAGCTCTCCTCCTCCTTTCCCTCCAAGGCTCAGACACATGGAGGAAGGGAGAGCCCACCATCACACGTGTTTAGCAATTTGGCAGTCTCAGCGAGTCTCCTGTGTTCTCCCACACAACATCATCAGCCTGCAGTAGGAATTATGAAATCTGAATTGACACCTAGCAGCAGAATTTTTGGGGAATAAGTGTGTGGGAATTCCTCAGCTTGCCTCTCATAGAAAATTGCCACCCTGCCCTGTGGTCTTCAGGGCTTTTCATTTCAATGCCTTTTCTTTCTCTGGGAAAACTACTGAGAATGTAGGCACTATCTGCTTTCTGTAAAGGTCTCTAGATGAGAACTGGGGATCTGTTTGCTGTTGCCTGAGCTGCAGCGAGTGGCTCCACTGGAAATTCACAACCTGTTCTGGCCATTCCAGCCCAGGAGATGAGTGTGAAGTCTATTTCAGGTGAGGAAATAGAACAAGGGTAGGGCTGGACTTTCTCTAGTATTTTTTTACCTCATGGAGCCCAAAGCCCTTCATGCAGCACTGACAGAGGTCCCCCAGTGCAGTGGCTCTTCAGATGAGTGTGGCAGCCATTACACGCTCGCTGAGCGCACACACATGCCCTTGGAGAGCAGAGGCGGCTTTGCCTTTTGGAGGAGGCAGGGAATATTGGTTATCCTTAGTCTGTTCAGGAAGTGTGCTGGGATTTTTGCTGTCCCTTCAGGCAGCCCACCAGAGATGGCCAGGAGGGAACTGGGAGTAGGATTTCCTTGGCAGAAAGCCCTGCTGATTGCAGTGCTTCAGGTTGAGTTGCAACGTGCAGGGCCATGCACTCATGGAGCTTTTCTGCCCTGTGTCCTTTATGCCTGGGAATGCACCACCTACGAATTAGAAAATGAAAGCCCTGAGGAAGAGGTCAGGACTTTCCAATTTTGCAATTTCCTCTGGCAGTCACTACATCTCACCCTCCAGCACTGGTGTTTTGGGAGAAGCCTGACCCAGAACAGATACCCTGCTGTGCTCTGGGGAACATGCTGGGATGAAGGGAATGTGAGTGCTGAAGATCTTCAGGATGTTCACTCCTTGTGAATCCAGTCCTGACCTGGACCTCACTCACAAAACTATCCAAAGCCTCCCAAATGTTTCTAAATCAATAAGGAATAAGAAACATGAGGGAAAACAGGGTAGGAAGAGAAGAGGACTGATCTGGTGTACAGCAAGCCCCTTCCTACCAACAGCTGAGGAGGAAGCCACTGGTCCTGAGCTAGCCACTTGCAGAAAGGGTTAGTCATTGTCAAGTCCCTGACTTGACAATATCTTCAGGATGGGGACAGCCTCCATTGCAGTCCCTTCCCAATCAGCTTGAATGCTGAATCCAATCATAGCTTGTTTCTTGCATTTCCCAGCTATGCTAGGATTCAGGATTTAAAGAGTTGTATGGGTTGCATGTATGGGTTCCAAAACATTTTACACTCATACCTCCCTGTGCTTATTTAGGTGCAATTGCTGGCATGGCAAATATCCTCGGTAACAACCAGAATGTGAAAGTTGTAGGAAAACATTGGCCTCTGTGCTGAAAGAGTCAGGAGACAGAGTTTGCTTTGTTACACACATTATACTTATTTTTCACTTGGGTCACTGGAGTTCAAAAAATGTTGGTAAACACAGCTTATATCCCACAGGGCCATGTAGGGTAGCTGTGAGTCTGATCAAATTGCCTTAGTATAGCTATGCTGAGGCTCCCAATGCCTCCAAACAAGCTACTGCTGTTCTGACTTGCTGCTTTACTCATAATCCACATCAAACACTGGGTGTTAAAGTAGATATTGCACAGATTTGATTTTAGGTCCCTTTCTATGCAGCTGAGCAAAAAACAAATGCCAAGCCTTGCAAGTGTTGTTAGCTTTTAGAGACTGCTATTAGAACATTAATAATTTTATTATTGTTATTTCCTCAGGGTTGCGGGTACCCCAGTGATTTACAAGAAAACAAAGTGATTTGGCTCTCTCCTGAAGCTCTTACAACAAAAGTTAGACTTAAGCACAGCACTGGGCTTATTTAACAAGCAAACAATGCCAACAGGATGTTTGGAAAAGGAAGGTTTATAGAAGTACAGGATCACGAGATATTTATGATTGCGTGCATGTGTATATCCTATTAGTTTATGTGGCTTTTAAAAAGAAAACTGTAGAGGGGAAGGGTGTGCTAGATTTAGGGATGATGCCTGCAAGAAAAACGAGTGGAGGTCAGTGAGGGAAGGATGATTTGGAAGGGGGAGGCTGAAGAGGAGGCTGCAAAGGAGTGTGAATGTACCTGTGGCACAGCCAGGTAAGGCACTATGGGGGAGCAGGTACTGCTGCTCATTCTTAATAACCCTTTTGAAGCTTGACTGCAAGTCGTGCTGTTTCACCAATATTTTTTCATCCACTGAGCACACGAATTTATTACAGAAGAGTCTGTAGGTGTGAGCTATGTGCTAAGGCTAATCTCTGAAGCATTTTCAGCTACTCTACATGTAACATTACTCTTGCGTCCCAGGGAGGAGGCTATTCTTAATGGAATAAAATTTACTCACAATACTAGATTGGGGAATATTATTTCTAATGTGATCTGGTCCAGTTACACTCAGTTAGAAACCTGAAAGGCCATTTCAGGGTTTTGAATCATGTCCAAGCAGGTGCCAAGCCACCTTCTATGTCTTGGATTGTACTACCTGGAGACATATCCATCAGAGCTTCTTGTACCAAATTGGACTTCTATACTCCCCACCTACACCACACATGGAATGACGTAGGTCTTAGAACTGAAACTTCCCTGCTTTGAAGTCTTTAACATGAGAACTTGTCTCCTAAGACTGCCAAAACCCAGACCCCTTTCATATTTGCCCACTTTTCCATGGAAAAGATTCAGTTCTCCACTGGAATCACTGGTCTGAAGTACCAGCCCCTTTCTCAGTTTCTAATTTACTGCTATAGCTGCAGCAGTCTGTGAAGTAACAACAAAAGTTGTGCTGCATCTTAGATCTTAACCTCATTCTCTTACCTTTGAACTCAGTCGCCAGACAAGAAAAGTGCTAAGATCAAAGTACAGCAGCATCTCAGCCTCACTGTGTGTTTGTCTCTCCATGAGTAAATCCCTTTTATTTCTGTCTGTGCCACAGCCACTGCTGAAAGTCTTTCTTTCTTGAAGTTAGCCAGCATTTTTCAATGAAAATTTCTCGGGGGTGCAGGGACTTTGACCTGGGGGATCCCAGGGGAATAAAGTGAATACCTGAACTAGTGGCTTGCTGACCATTTCAGTGCAACTAACTTATGGTTTTGGTTTAAACAAAAAAAAAGACATTAAAAACTATCTTTTTCCCACCCCAGTGTAGAACAGCAAGTTTTATAAATCCAGAGCTTTGTGAGATGGGAAAGTAGTTGTCCATGTTTTTGCAGCCTGGTCTCTGCATCTGCTTGACTTCATGTCAGCTACCATGCACCTCACTCAGCATATGTTTGCAGTTTCTCTTTGGGTCCTGCTGGGACAGCTGTGGCTGCTGAAGACACAGCTGGCCAGATGTTCCTTGGGCACCACTTGGCCACTTCACTTACAGTTGCCACACCTCAGTCTATCAGTCTGACCCTTCAAAGCTGACCTCTGAAATCAATTGTGCACCAAGACCTATTGAGTGACACGGCCTTGGAAGGTGCTGGCCTTGGTTTTGCTGAGCCAGCACTAGAGTCATGTCAACCCCAAACATGGAATTCAGTCAGTGCATTAGTCTCTGGTCTGAACTGTCTCTAGTGGAGCCCCTTTTATTGAATGCCTAAATTAGTTTTGGCCAAGCTGGAACCAAAACCGTGCAGGTTTTCCTCTCGTTTCCTCTGTGACTTGACATAACAAATGGATTGTGCAAATGCCTCTCTGAGAGCTGCCCTCCACTCCTCCTGAAGGGCTCCACTTTCTCTGTAGTGCACTTCACAGTGTACTGTGGAGCAGAGGCGATTGATATGTCAAAGAGAGAATGAAGGACTTTGCCTAACCCTGGGATCCTGTAACATCCCCAGCACTGGAGATCCCCCTGCAGGGGGTGGGAGGGGTGGGGGTGTGGAGAGAAGAGAGAGCATTTCCTGACAAGCTGCAAGCCTTGTGTTTGGAATACCTGTGGAGACTGGCAGGGAAAGCAAGCAAGCTGGGACTGGATGCCTTCCAAGCATCAGAGCAAAACTGAGTCTCTCAGTGGAGGCTGCTAAATTTTGACAACGGGAAAGAAACAGATAGACAAGGGGTGAGTGGGAGGGGAAAGTCTTTCCCTGATAATGTTGTCTGCTTGTAGCTTTAAGCATTATTACGTATTTCCACATGCCATCATGTGTACACAGCATTTTACTGGCAGCTAAATGGGCAGAATTTTGTCCCCAGGATTTTGCAATACAAAGACTCCAGCATGTGGGGCACTTGTAAGGGAGGATACCAAGCTCTTCAGAGGAGGCCCTCAGCAGCCATTAGGCAGCAGCTACAAGGTCTGGATCCTGCTCCTGGTGAGGTCAGTGGGAAACAGGGGGGACAAGATTAGGCCTGAGACTTGTAGAATGGAATGAAGAAAGGAAGTGCCTGAGAAAGGTCACAGGCTGAGTTACGGTATGTTCATATCTTGTTTGCTCCTGGCTTTATCTGGGTATCTCTGAATCATTCCTCATTCCAAAGATGTAATATAGTAAACAAAGTTAATAGTCAGAAGGGGCAAAGCTTGCCAAGGGCATAGGAGAAGTGGAAGTCATTAAAACAGGGAGACTAACTGCAGTAAATGAGTCCTGAGGGCAGGCAGAGGGAGTTGAATAAGGTTGTGTGTTGGAAGGAGGGGAGAGGACAGCAGGAGAGGAGGAGCAGAGTGATTGCTGCAGGGCAATGGAGGGGGCTGGGGAGGGGCAGATGTGCTGAGTGAGCACTGAGTAGCATGGGAAAGGAAACAGGGAGAGAGCTCCAAGAGAGCCACGTGCGGCCTTGAAGATGAAATGAGAACTGAACTTTGATGTAGGAGGAGTCTGGAAGTCAGCACAGGGATTCAAGAACAGGGAATGACACAAGTGGAACAGCAGGTAAGGAAAAGATAATGTAACTGCTGCATGCTGGGGGTTTTAGTGTGATTATTAAGCCTCTCCTACAGTCCTGCTGGGCCTCTCTAGCTCTGAGAATTGAGTGTGTTTGTGCTTTCATGGTCTGGTCTAAATAGCTGGGTAAAACATTTTCCCTATATTGCTTTTGCCTAATCAATCATCCACATATCAGGAGTGTTCATTCCTAAGGTGAGGCAGTGGCAGGGAGCGGGCTGTCTGTGAGTAGTGGGATGGGTGCCACTGGAGCAGCAGAACAGTGGCACTGAGGGGCTGAGGATCTCCCATCACAGCCCACAGGTTGTAGGGTGCAGAGCATTTCCACAGAGAGAAAAGCAGGAGGATTTCCTCCAGTCTCATGACTTCCCCAAAAGTTGATCAAGGGAATAATCCCAGCAGTAGAGCATTTCCCACAGTCTGCGGGTTCCAAAGAAGATCAATAGCACTATCTCTATTGTTTATTGCATCTTCCCTAGGTCATATCTTGTCAAGGGTGTTTCCTGCAGGACAGAACTGCCAGAATATGCAAGAAACTTTCCTGTTCCTGTGGCTTCTTCTGGGAGAAGCTTCATCCCCTGTCTCTGAAACCTTGAGTAGATTCTATGTGGTTTTGGTTTTTTTAACAGCTCATTTCTCCATTCACTTTTGAAACAATTTTCTACATGTGAATTTCTTCTATTTTCTTACCTTCCATGATATTTTAGACTTCTTAATTTTAGCTTATTGTTCCAGCTCTGGTGACTTTCTTCCTGCTACCCCTTCCTCCTTCTTTCTCAACTATTGGCATGCAGTTTCTCAACTTCAGTTTCCTGATCTCTGAGACTCAGTCCTAATAAGATCAACTTTTGCCACCCTACCCAGTGCTGCCTTGCTTAATTTGCACCAATCCCTGTTGTCTCTTAATCTCAGAATTGTACTAAACCTTTGATGTCCTTCAAGCACTTCCCTCATTGCCTATTAGTGCTCATCTGCAGTTTGAGTGGCTCCCTCCTTTTATCTCTCTGTCCATTATGGCAATACCTGCAGTGCTGAGTTAACCTCCATTTCTGTCCAACACCATCTCCATTAAAAACCAAACCCAAACATAAACAAAATCCATTACTTCAAGATCTTCTTCAGGATGTTAAGCAAGTCTCCAGCTGCCAGTTGTTTGGGTTATGCTTTCAGGAACAATAGTGTGAATCTGTCCTTCATATCTACCAGGAGATTTACGGCAGCTTATCAAGGATAGTCTTGTTATTCCCAAGTTGTATTCCTCCCTGTTCCTCTGATACCACTGTTATTCCCAGCACACTCATATTGTCTTCACCTCCTTACTCTTTTCCAGACAATATACTTTTTCCATCTTTCAAACACAGATTTCCCTGATTTATATTGTTTAGACTTAACAGCCCTCTTTCCTGAGCCTTTCTCATGCCTTTCCTTCTACTCTCTTTGAGGCCCTGACAACATCTGACAAAATTCAGTCGCCAAAGAAAACAACTACTTCTCTTGACCCTGGTACCTCTCATCATTTAGGCCTTACTCTGTCTTTTTACTTTACTCCTGTTTCCAGTAATTCCATAGCTTCTGGTACTCTGCTCAGCTCTTTGAAAAGAAGCCATTATCTGCTGTGTCCTCAGGCTCCTCCACTGACACCGCCGTTCCACTTAACAAGCACCCAGAGCCTCCTTATTCTTCATAGAGCACTTAAGAGAGTCACTCCCTGCTATCTCTCCTACATGACTGTCCTCATCCATTTTCACTCTAGGTTCATGCAGACTGCAGTGCAGGAATCTAATGATCTCCTCTCTGCTAATGATGCCTGGTCCCATTTCTTTTTTTACCTCGTGGCAGCTTTGTGAATGGTTGCCCACTCCATCCATCTTGAGTTATTCATTGTGATGAAGGTACTGTGGTTTCTTAGCAACTGCTCAACTTTCAAGTGGTTCTTTGGATGGGGATGCCTCTTCCTTGCTGGGATCCCTTCCCCATGGATAAATGATGCTTTTAATTTTTTTTCTTATAAAAATTATAATTGTACCTAACATTCATACTGCTTTTCATTCGTAGAGCTCATATTATTTTGCAGAATCAGTAAGTATTGTTTTCTCCATTGTAGAGACAGAAAAGCTGAGTCACAGGGATACTAGGGCCAATATTTTCATGTGTTCATTCATTTTATGCATCTTCATTTCTGGGAACCCAGTCTGAAATAACTTAACCTAATTGCTTTGCTGTAGGACATGAAAGGGAGCAGTAGGTCTTGAGTACCTTTGAAAAATACAGAACAGAACAGTAGGTGCAAAATATCTCAGAGGAGGCACAGAGAACTGAGTACCTATGAAAACGTAGTTGTATACCATCTGATCAAGACCACAAAGAGATCTCTTACTTCTGACATCAGAGCCAGAGACGTCCATTCATGAGCCTACTGCTGCTTCAGGGTCTTCTTTCTGCCTTAAGTGGTGGAGAGATATGATGGTGCAAAGCCTCAGGGTATTTTAGAAGTTTCAGAGTAACTCTTTGTACTGTGACATATCCATACCTCCTCAGTTGTTTTTTTTGTTGTGGGTGGGGTTTTTTTTCTTTGTGTGTGGTTTTTCTGCTGTGAGGAAGGTAGAAAACAACCCTGTCCTAGAAGAACTAGTGGACTAGTGGTTAGACTTAATATTGAAGTGGTGGAAACTGGTTCAAAATTCTTATCACCCAGCAAAGACTTCACCCTGGACTTCTTGTATTCTAGATGAGTTCATTAAATATTTGGTTCTTCTGACTTCCTCTTCTTCTCTCCTTCTGGCCAGTGAGTTCATCTCAGATCTAAGCAACCTTTTCCACTGAGACTAGAAAGAATGTTCCTGCAGTGTCAGCTTCAACAAACTGCCATTCACAGACAAAAAATATGTTTCAGTAAAAAATTTCTGTGAGTTCTATCAGCCATGTGAATGTCAATAGTACTCAAATACACACAGTTTTATAACTGCATTGGCTTGTCCCTGCTTACCTGCAGCCTCTCTTGTCTAAGAAAGTTTCTGGATTCATATCAGCTTTTCTCAGTTAACTTCTTCATGGGTAGAATAGTTCCTCTTAATTTAAATTGCTTCAAATAATCAATATAATTTTTCTGTCCCTGTTTGAAACCCATTCTGCATATGTTATGTGGTGGTTGATGAACAACTCAACATGAGCCATCAGTGTGTGCTCTCAGCACAGAAAGCCAAAGGAATCCTGGGCTGTATCAACAGGTGTGTGGCCAGCAGGGCAAAGAGGGGATTCTTCCCCTCTATTCTGCTCTCATGACCCCCTGCCTGGAGTGCTGTGTCTTATGTCCCCGGCATAGGAAGAACATGGAACTGTTGGAGCAAGTCCAGAAGGGGGCCATGAAGTTGGTAAAAGGACTGGACCACTTCTCCTACAAAGACTGGCTGAGGAAGTTGAGGCTGTTCAGCCTGGAGGAGAGAAGGTTGTGTGGAGACCTCATTCATTTTTTCAAATCCCTCTCCTTTATTTTCTGATCTGTTTTGTTCCAGTCTATATCATTACTCACATTATTCTCTGCTAGCAGGGGTTTCCTCAGTGTCCCACAGCTCCAGCTGTTGACATGTCTTTTTCCAATACTGCTTCCTTTGCCTGGACTAACATTTCTCTCTGGTTTTTAAACTCTCTCTCTCTCTTCCCTATCTTGATTTCAATTGATAACAGATTTGTTTTTCAATTGTTTTTTTAAACTTTAGTCCTGGGTTTTTCCACTGTGAACCCAAGCCAGCCTGCATTTTTCTAGTACTCAGTACAAATGTTACAAAATGTAGGATTGGTAGGTAACGTAAAACTGCAATTCCATGCATGATCAACAGAAAGTCCTTATTTCTTTTGAAGAGCCTGGGAGATACTCACTTCCTCAAAACCATTAACCTCAAAACCCATGTGTTTTCAAGTAATTCTTGAAGGAACATAATAGCTTCCCTTAATTTGTTTGTTGATTGACTTTTTTTTGACAGCACTAGGGCAATTCAACCTCTGACTTGTTTGCTAATCTGTTTGTGCCAGCATGGCTTTAAGTATATGAGATATGAATTTCAGTTATTTTATAACTGGAGACATGCACTCAATTACTTTTATCCTATGCCATCAAATCAAAATGGAAAATATTTGGGTTTCCAGTTCCCCAACAAAACAAAGACTATAACAAAAATATGCCCCAAAACTCAGATGCTGTTGCATCTTTTCCCTCAGATAAAAATTTCCAGTAACAATTTGGTAGTTGCTTTAGCTCATTAGTTGTAGTGTCTCATCAGAGTGAATACTTTTTGGTTATAGAATCAACATTTGCTTTTTACAAACATGTTCACGTAAATGTTGCTATTTGAGGGAAAATCCATGCCAGTAAATATGTTTCTGGAACAGTCACAGAAGGCAAACAAATGAAGTGGGAGCACAATTGAAGCTAATTTGTTTAAAGTAAACTGAATGATCATACACAAATATTTTGTGTGATATTTACTAAAACCTATGTTCTTGCCCATCTGATGACAACTAGGTAATTTTTGCAACGTAAAACAGGCACATGAGAGCCTAACCTGCCCCTTCAAATGGTTGGAGTTAACCAACACTGGAGACGTACCATGCTGAGTTTTTGTTTAAAGGGCTAGAGGTTAGTCTTAAAAAGGTCTTAGAAGTTAGTCTTAAAATTCAGATCTCCCATACTTTTCACTCCAAGTGTATGTATACACTCAGCCAAAGTTTGACTGTATCCACAGAATCCTTCCTTGATGAGGAAAAGATGACTTCAGAATCAATATTTTAAGTTAATGACAGGTAGACGGTATGAATAACTCCCTTCTTTTGGTTGAAATAAATCAGCTTTCTCAATTATTGGTTTGTCCAGCTATGTTTCTTTCCTTGGTTGCTACAGGAATGCTATTGTTGTACCACAGGATAATCTTACAGGTGCTATTAAGGAGCACCACATCTCTATCCTTTTTATTGGACAGCCAGGGGAAAGTGTGGAGGAGTCCAGCAGTAGTGAAGGTGGCTTAAGCTGTGTGAGTTACATGCTAGCAGGAGAGGGAGAAAACCACATTACAGCAGCTCACACTACTTTGGATTCACTCAGTTCAAGCTGTGAACACAACCAAATATATACATTTTGCTGGCATTTTTTATTTGTTATAGACTTCCATCTTTTCCATCCAAGCCAGTGAAACAGCTTGTGTAGCTTGCTGGGTGAAAAGCCTTTGCTTCTGAGTGGGGAAGTCCTGGAATTATATCCCAGATGTTTTATGCAGTGAAATGGCTGCAGCACAAAAGTAATGGCTGTGGATAAATAAAGTTAGTATTGGAAATTTATGTTCAAAAGAGATATGACAGAGATGACAGTGTTGTCACATCTAGCTCTGGATCAATCGTGCCACTGTACACAATTACATGCCTAACATACAGATTATAAGCCAGCTATGAATTGAGGAGCAGCCCTGGGAATCACACATATTCCAAAAGGAGCAAATCACCAAGCACTCTTCATGGTGCATACTGGTGAATGTGAGCAAACAAATCTGGGCCTGTTTGCAGAGCCATCTGACTGAATTCCTCTGCTACACAGCATTAGGTTTGGAATACAGAATCTCTCTCCAAAATAGCCCCATTTCTTAGCTGGCCTGAGAACTCAGCTCCAGGCAAGTGGGAATAACAACACTCTGATACGCACACGTGCGAGGAATTAATGGAGGTGACAGTAAAGGCTAGATGCCTGTGACCAGTGCAGCCACTGCTATGTCAAAGGGGGAAGCTTCTGATCATACAAGAGGCCCAAGCTGTTACCAGGGGTCTGCACAAAGCTGTTTGCAGCTTCATGTCTGCAGCATCACTGTGCAGTACCCAGAGGTGCAGCCTCCCTGGGAGCTTGGCGTTTGGAGTGGCTCCTCTGGCTGCAGGTTTGACTGCACTGATCAGGCAGCCTAAGCCTGTTTTGTGTGTTTGTCTAACATGCATCACAGTAGGAGGTACTGCTTTATGAAATACAATTTCTAATTGCAACCCAGGGTTTTCCAGACCAGTGGCACTGGCTGACAGATGTTCACATGGTCCCAGACTGCCTTTTACTGTTTCTCATCCTCTCATTTATCCAATAGACCATTGAACTATTGAGCAGCTCTGGCTGACACATTTTTGCAGCTCTGAGACCGACAGCACATGATCCTCAGTGTATGGGGACTATGATCTCTTGTCACATTAAGGGAAAAAAAGGTATTTTTTGTCTGAAAACAGCAGAATTAGTTGGTGTTGCTGTTAAAACTTTCTGTCTAGTTGGCACTGCATGATGAGAGTTGTATAATCCTTGAGCTCTTGTGCAATTTTCCAAGTAAGGAGCCAAATAAATGGGATTTCAGAGGAATATTTTGTCTTTGTTCTTCCTGACAGGACATTATACCTCAATGGAGGAATTCAAATCATCAGTGCTGACCAGAGACAACTTCATTGCCCCTGCTCCAGGACTCTGAGGATGTGCTACGATATGGTGATTTATCCAGCCTAACCCTTTGCCAGCAGTAAGCAGTACGTTCCCTTTTCACGCAAAGAGTTAGCTCACAAAGTCCACCCATCCCCAGGACAGGGGGGAGTCCCCTGTGCATTTGACTTTAGGGATTAGAAACAGTGTGTGTGGGATTTCACCAGCTGGTGCAGAGAGGCATCAGACGTGTTCCCACAGGTTCAGAGCTTTCAGTTCACACACAGTGAGCTCCCAAGGAGCTTGATTCTGCAAAGCACATTTTCCTACATCTCTTACTCTCTGGCTACTCTCTTATTACTGTGATAAGGTAGATGAAACATTGCTATCTCTTTTCTTGTGTGCACAACCTAGGAAAAGCCATACAACGTGCTTCCTTTGGCTTTCTGACAAGCATGTGGCCCAAGGGGGGCTTAGAGCTTGTATTGATTTGAGATCCAAGATGGGCTATTTTCAGTTCTTGATCAGTACCCACTGAGGACTGCCAGAGTGAGGAGATGGGTTAAGTCTCAAAGGTGTGATGCACAAACCACTGAAATAGAAGTACAAATTTTTAAAAACTCATATGTCTCTGGAACTTTGGCCATAGCTGTTCTTCAGTGATATACCACGTTCACTCAGAGTTCTGCTGGGATGTGATATCCACAAAACCTGGAGGCAGCTGACTGAAGCCTTGAGCAACCTAGTCTGGCCTCACAGCTGACCCTGCTTTGAGCAGCAGCTTGGACTGGAGAATTTGTGAGATTCCTCCTCATCTGAATGCTCCAGTTATCCTTTGAGTCAAACTCAAATACCACACACAAATGTCTGACCAACATCTTCTTTACCCATACCCCTTGTGCTGTGTCTAGAGGGTGTATATAAACAAGCACAACTGGAGGTGAAAGTCAGTGCTGTGCCATTGCAAAGCCTGGAAATAGAGTGATTCAATTGTAATGACCAGACTATAAGTACCTATGGAGCAACTCTAAACATTCTTCCACAGGATCCAGGTGCTGAAATTTGTGTTATAACTAGGACTTATAAGGAGAAAAGGAATCGGATTGCAAAAGTATACAGGGAAAACCAGACTTTCTCAAATTGGCAACATGTTGACAGATTTCTGACAGCGAAACATATATTAAAGTAAAAGAAGCTTCCATGCTAGTCTAAACATAGGAAATGGATGAATGCTTCAGCAGATCCACCCCATTGGCTGGTTGTGATGTTCTTCAAACTGGTTAAGTCCTTGCTAACATTTTGGGATGGAAGCCTAGGCTTCACTTAAGATTTATGATGCATTATTGTTATTATTATTATTATTTCCAACTTACCAGTGAAACTGAATCAGAGAAAAACAGCTGAGACTGAATTCTAACTCAGGCCAGAGATATTTTATTCAGCTTGGGTTGACCATGGATCTCATCACATTTAAGGAGAGCAGAAAAACTGGACTCCCAGAACCGCAGTGAAGCAATCTCAACAGCCAAAAAACAATGCACTTCACTGCATGTTGATGCATTCTGATGGGAAGTAAAAAAAAGGCTTGTAGTTTACATGAAAGTGCAGCAAGAACCCAAAATCTATCAACTTCTAAAACTACCAGTAAGCCCCAATTTTTCACCTATTCAGCCTGGGGCATAAACTTCCATCAGAGGCATATTTCTGTGGATGCACTTACAGTAGAAGACAGATTTGGGATTATCAGTTTTGTCACTTCTCCAGTAGGGCTTGTACAAGTTCATTCCATTACTTCACTGATGAGACTGGTGCAGGCAATGAGGTCATGACTGCAGTTACCTTGGACCTTCAAGGGTCTCTGGGGAATCATAGCCCTTTTCTCTAGGAATGCAGCTGCATGCTTTCAACCTGCATTTTTCTTACAAAGCAGGGTGTCTTGATTTGAAGTTCTGCACAACAAGATTCCTCATAATGGACTTGACAAATCTGGGGCAGTGCACAGAAAATCTCCCTTCAAGGGAACAGGTTCAGGTGCACTGACACTGATTTTCGCTCTTCAGCAGATGGAAGGCTATTTAGAGGTGGAACACTGAAGATGGCATTTTTTGTCAAGAGTTGCATTCCAGAGCTTAAAGGAAAGGATCTAGTGTTAGGTTTAGGGTTAGGGTCAGGGTTAGGGTTAGCAGAGAGGTTACGCTGGTAAGAAACTCCCAGACCACCCCAACTCCATTTCATCAGGAGGAGTGAAGGATCATTGACCCTGAGCAGATACTTCACTCATGGGAGTAGAGGCCGTGGGGAAGAATTTTTGTACCTGTGGAATGTGCACATTGTCCAAGCAGAGATATGAGGTGTGTATAAGGAAAGAATCTAAGACAATACAAGGAAATGTACAGCCCTCCAAGCATCCGGAAAGAGGTAGCACTGGCTGACCTGACAGACTTGTTTGTATGTGCATGGTGAAGATGAGCTGCCAGGGATGGCTGAACACATTCTCTCCCTCAGGATTTCTGGATGGGATTCTCAGACTGGGATTTATCTCCTGTGAACTCACTGAAGTATACACCAAGTTCCATGCCGTGTTGCCATGCACAGTAGTTTGTTGGAGAGGAGTAGTGTAAAGGCAGTCTTGCCATGCTGGACTTAAGAGGTTACTCTGAGAACTGGGGGCATGTCAGGATCTTCACTCCTCTGCTGCAATGAGGGAAATGTCCCAGGCAGAAATAGAGTCCCAGGGATAGTAGTGTATGACATACAGAATAAGATGCTAAGATGACTATACTTCAACTTCTGATGAGTGGCAAAAGGAAAAGGATGAACAGGCTCTTCCTTTTTTTGGTCCTATCCTGCTGTTGTACTCTCTAAGGCTGCTGAGGTATTTCTAACTCACTGTGTTAGAACTTGCTTGTTAGCTCTCCATGCAGTTAACAAGAAGAGTGAGAGCGCACTTGGGAAAAGGTAGAAAGAGAGAGTTTGGAAGGAAAGCCAAGGACAAGCAGATACAATCATGATGGTTTGGCTGGGATGTATATTGCATAATACTTCCGAGTTGCCCATAAAGTCAAGATCCTGGCAGAGGGTGGATCTGGATGCTAACTCAGCATTTTTATGCTATGAAGAGAATACCATGGTGACTGAGTCCATTTTCCTCATTGAAATTATCAACTCAAGTGAATTAACTTGGTTTCCAACTCATCCAACCTTAATCATCCTCCTTTGAAGTTCTCCTTCCTCATTCATGCTGTAATTGTGCCCTATATAAAAAAATCCAGTGTATCTCAAAGGCAGCTGGAATACAAACCACAGAAGGGACATGGAGGCCTTTTATCCAAGACAAACCTACTCTGAAAAATTAATCCTGGTTTTGGACACAGTAATAGCTCTCAGATTAGACAGAAGAAGGTAGCATGGTTGGACTGCTAACTATGCCTCTACTTGCTGCCCTTGAACGGGACTGATTCGGGGGACTTTGTTCACCCAGACTAAAATACTTGTTCAGTTAAAGGAAGGTAGAAAACCTTGTGCTGAAGTTACATAATCACATCATGTAATTTAAACTGAGGGATCAGTTGAACTCTGTAACTCTGAGCAAGCATAACTGTAGTGAAATAAAATTGTTACAAGAAGGAGTGAGGAGTTTAGAGACTGACATGTTTTCTGTCATCTCTCTCGGGAAGAAAATCTCAGTGAAAGGCACCAGTATTAATGAAAGCCAATTGGAACTTGATAGGAATTATTTTGCTATTTTGTCAGCGTTGGTTGGAACACAGGGATTTAGGAAGATTTCCTTTGTAGAAGCACATCTAGGAACACTGTGCTGTCTCCTCTGAGCTGTGAGATGCACAAGCCTTTGGGAATTTGTATTTCTCTCAGGATCTGGTTTGCATGCAGCTTTACAGATTTTCATGGAAGACCAACAAACCCACATTACTGGCATCTGTTAACTGAATGAGAGCATGCAAGCCCAGACCCAAATCCTACCTACATGCCGTGAAGGAACTAAGATAGAAGTTGCTTGGAATCACTGTGCCTCTTCTTAAAACTGTCCCTGTAAACAAATACCTTATCACAGTGGGGTAAACTGCCAAATCCCAAAGAATGGGTTTTGAGAAAGTCCTTCTCAGGCTATTAAACAGGTCCTATCAAATAAATGGCAAATAAGAAAGTGGCCTTTGTTTTCTACAGTCATAATGGGTCTAGGGACTGGACTGATAAGGGGGCATGGCAAGTGGGGACCAGCACAACATGTAGGGGTCCCAGAGAAAGGAGTGTGCTACAATTGAGTCATTTCCTAACTGCATTTGCTGCACTTGGCTCTGACCAGAGCATTTCATTGCTCTTTATTGGAAGCACACAAACATTCTCTCCCATTTGAAAGGAAAGAGAGGGAAGAGCTCAGCTGCAGTGAAGAATAGAGAAATCAGAGAGTGAGGGAGGGAGCTGTGAAGAAAAGAGCAGGTATAGTGCATGTCCGATGAGGTCCATCTGTTCCTCATTAACCAGATGTCTCCCACCCACCTCCTGAAGTGCCATTGACTGTGTATTGTCAGGACAAGAAGGGGATAACAATGCCACCATGGTGCAGACATTCATACACCAACAGGAGTCCTGCCATGCAGCCATCCCTCCCTCTACTACCCTTCCGGATTGGATGCCAAGTCCCTCTTTTTCATAATCAGCTTTTAAACAGTTACATCCTTATAAAGCCTTTTGCATTATAATTGCCATGTGTTTCATCCTGCTCTGAAAACAACAAATTATTTCAGCCCATTTTACCAGAATCAGACCTTACTTCCTGTGTGTCTCAACTTCCTGCAGCATTTAAAAGAGAGAGAAGTGAATCCTTGCTTTAAAAAGTGATTTCTACTTGCCAAACTTCATCATTTTAAGAGTTAGAGAGTCCTTGGATTCACACCTGTATCCAAAGTACAGCAGTAGATTTATGGACAATTCAACCTACTAAAGATTATTTAGAAATGCAGGAAGAAGCATAAATTACTTTCTCTATGTTGTTAGCCAAGGATCACTTATAATAACAGACCATTGAATCATTCTTACTCCAAGGGTGATCTGTGCAGTGGTCCGTGTGTGGGCATGTCAGCCCACACAGGAAAACTGTCTTATTCTCTAGGCTGTATTCACAGCCTGCTCATGGGCAAGTCTTCCTTTACCTCCATATCCCTGATGAAAGCAAAGCACTCTGTCCTCAACCCTCTAAATCATTCCACAGCACAGCTCATAAATTGTAGTGTTCAAATGGAGCATCTGCTGAGCTACAGCCACAGATAATGTGATGCTTCCATCTATTTTCCTTCGTATGCAGGCTATGCTGTGTACTGGGCCCCTGACTCACGTAACTGCTAGAAAATAGCCTGTGTCTTGATCTTGTCATTTTGCTCTGAGCTCCTGCACACTGAACTTGAATGACTAGAGGAGATCTGGGTGGGCAACTGCTTTTGTCCTCCAAAAGCAGCAGCCCTGAGCACTTGCCAGATGAGCAGCTGAAGGCCTCAAGAACTTGCTGAGATAAATATCAGTACCTCTTTCAGAGTCATTGTGCTTAGTGAGCCTGCATCACTGCTAGAATAGCACTAGGTTTAAATGCCTGTTGAACAGCTGGTGCTGAGCCTTGTGTTGATGTGAGACCTCTGCATGAGCTGCGCACTCTTCTTGATGTCATGGTGTTATTACATCGCTGTAAGTACGAGAGTAACTCCAGTGTGAATTCCTGCTCACTGTGAGGCAGAAGAATCCTTCATGTACAGACAGCAGTTGGTCCCTGAACCCCGGTGGGTGATGACTGAGACTGCAGGCAGTGGCTATGGGTTTGCTGAGCCATGTGCATGTTGCAAAAAGCTGAACAAAGCCAGGTAAGGATGGAAAGGAATAAAGAAAGACTTGGTTGGGCAACAAAACAGGAAACTTTGTCAAGAGACAAGAGAGAATGGATGGCAGAGAGAGAAGTGAATGGTTTTTTAAAGAGAAGAGCCTCATTTGGTGAAGGGGATAATCATGAGCAGAAAAGACAAATTATGAGCTGGCATTGAAGGCAGGAGATCTCCCATTGAGTTAAAAGGAGAGGGAGCTGTTAGTGGGGAGACATTGTGTTTATTATTTTTTCATGATCTGTTTTTCCTGCGGGGTGATGGGTTCAGACATTATATGCAAATTTCATCTTTATCACAGATGTGTTACATCTGGCAGTGACTATAAGTGAAATGTAAGCTCATGCCTTGTGAGAGGTTTCTGTGAAAGTCTTTACTTAAGCTACCTGGGGAACCTGTGTGAGCCTGCAGGGAGAGGTAACTGCAGTAGGAGGTCAAGTTCTCAAGAAGGAATGGTCAATAGAGCTCTGTGCCCCTCAAACATCCCTGGAGATGCCCAATCAGGTGTAGTTATTTTGTCTCTCTTTATGCTCCAGAGTCTAAAAGCATGCTGGAAACTCAGCAGCTGGATTCTCTGTGGCAGCAATCTGATTAGTGTCCAACAAATGGCTCCTAGCCAGGTTTGTGACAACCTGATCAATCAAATTCAGAAAATCCCTTTTTAGTTCCACAGCTGATATTGGGAAAGACCTGGGAACATGTTTGGGAATTGAAGGCACCTGCTGAACATGAATGAGAAAGAAAAAATCCCCACAGACAGGCGGGTGGAGAAAGAAATGAATGGAGGATGTTGTGATGATTCCATTTGCTGGTGTTTGGAAGAAAGCAAGCCACCTTAGATGCCAGATTGTGTCCTTGCCTGCAAAGACTGTGACACTGTGCTGTGATGGCAACTTAATGTGGATGCATTTCCATGTCTTGTTTGTGCAATAGGAAAACACACCTGAAAGTTTCTCCAGGTGAGTCACAACTGACATGGAAAGCCTGAGGAGAAAGCTGGGACCCAGCAAGACATGGGAAAACATACCCAGAATGTGTTGCTATTAAACATCTGTCATGGACCTACACAGGAATTCAGTATTGGATTCTTACATCACAAATGTTAAATGAGATAATCGGTGTCTTAGCCTCACATGCATTATTGCTGAATGTAAGAATAAGTAGTTCATGCTCACTTGTAGTAGCCATGGATTTGACTCAATATGTCAACTTCATGCCTTATTTTCCTGACACTGCCCAAGACTTAAACAGCATGGATTTTATTTTTCTTTTTTACCCTTGCTATTTTCTTCTTCTTACTCAAAGCATTGTAGAATTAGTTTGTTTTTTAATAAAACCTTTTTTAGGTGCCAAATATGTGTGCAACTACAGCAAGAACAATACCCCAGTGTTCTCTCTCTCCCCTTTGGTTCGAGCAGTCTTTGAGTATGAATTGGCCATTGCTTTGCAGAGAAAAAGATAATCATGACTAACTTAAAATAGCTCTGCTGAGGAAAATATGAGTTTGATTTCAGCTTCAGAGGGAATAACTTTTTTCCTGGCTCACTCACTGACTCTAATAGAAGACCAACTAGATCTCATGTAGATCAGAGACCTCCTATGTTCAAAGGACCTGGGAGCTTGCAAGAAGTACTGCAGAGTTTGAATCGGCTCTAATATGTTAATACTGATTGCTATCCATGACATTTCCCTGGAGCTTTAGAGAACATCTGTGTACTTGGAAAACAGTCAATATCCTTCTGTGGTGTGATAGGCAGTGGGCCAGGTAAACAGCACTTTGAAAGGAAGGCGGAATGATCTGATATGGACTTACAGATTGGTGAAAAGTGAGTTCAGCTCTGTTGCAGTGTTTGTGTATACTTGGCTAATCACTTAACTTTGCCATGCCTGAAATTTTCCACAAGTAGAATGGACATGAGTGTGTTTACTTGTGCTCCAGGGACAGTGGGTGATGGAAAGCATCAAGGGGTGAAAAACCGTGCACAACCAGAATGGCTTCTATTGCTCTGAGCCAGAGGACAGCAATCACATGTGTAGAAGGCACAAGTTGAAACCTTACCCAGAAGCATTGCTTTTGCTGCTGAAAACTGGGACATTGTCTTCAGTGATTCATCTGTTAGCCTTTGTTTACCTGACCTATGATGGCACTAGTGGGTTTGGAATGCCATCTTGATTGGCACCAGTAAAACTTTCATACCATCATCTGCCACTCTGTTCTAGAGAGGCCATGTGTGTCATGGAAAATAAATTTATTTTGAGGGGCTTTAAAATGTTATCGAGACTATTCTTGCATTCTTTTTCTGCAAAAGTAAGCATCAGTTACTACTCAACTGACCACACAGACCTCACAGGAGGTCTTAAAATGATCCTTAAAAAAAATCCTTAAATAGTCTATCTATGCATAAAAATGTCAAGATTTTAAACTCCTGCCATTTGAAGTGACTTCTGGAGGGAAGCTGTGGATTTCCAGCTTTCTCAGTGGTGTCTGAAGCAGGATGGTTGGTGTGGGGGCTAAAGGTGGCTTTGTGCTGCGTTGTGTTTTTCTGATCACCAGACCAGAAGAGATTGGCTTAGTTTCTGATACAAGCTGGAGTACCTCAAGGCAGTTATAACATATACCTGACCAAATCCTGCCTGAAAACAAGGGACCACTGTAGCAGGGGACTCCTGGAACGTGATGTCTTTTATTGTTTGTCCTTTGGCCACATCCCCTCACTGAGGAAAAGCTTATGCATTTCCTGGCTATGTGGGAGATTCTGATAACAGGAATTTAAACCACCGATGTGCAGCAATGTCAGCACAGGACAGTATCTGACTCCATGGAGTCAGGCAGCAATAGAATTAACTGAAATAGCATGATGCTTTCTGTCTGAAAAAAGAAGCCACCGCCTCAAGACTAGATCTTATTTGTTTTGGGCCTTGGGCAGGTGTTGTTTTGGAAGGCAAAATCACAAATGTCACAGTGTCTGCTTAAAACTAATAAATGAGAAAAACACACATTTTCCAGGGAAGAGATACTTCAGCCATGAGAAGTAGCCTTAACCCAGTGCAGTAGAAGGCTACACAGCAAACCCTTCTCATCATTCCACTGATGCACTCCAATAGGGCTCCCAGTGAGTTCAAGAGATGGCATCTGAAGAACTCAGCATGACCTTGCAAAAACCCATGTGACACAGCAGTACCTGATAGTACCAGTGCAAAATCCCCATGATAACCTAGCATGACCCACAAGACTGACCCTGTGACAACATTTGATTTATGGCAAATGACATGGATTTAATCACTCACTGCAGAATGCTGAATGACGCAGCACAGCGTTGCTCACTGTGGCTCTGCTGAACTGGCACGCTCCGATTGGCTTCGGGAACACACCCATTGGATGATTCATACAATTAAAGAGCTGCCAATCCTCCCAGCACTAATGAAATGCATATCTATTTTACTGGTAGCACTTTCTAGCAACCCATTTAGGCTTTTCTGCTGCTCTCATCACCCTAAGGTATGAGCACATCACAACTGATGGACAACTGGTTTGCAGTTGAGGTTAAAAGGAAAACTTAGTTCCAAATAGGATGGAGTTGAATAATTCATGAGTTTATAAGCAGAATATAAATATTCAGTCAGATAATTAATTGCCATACTGACTTGGCATGGGTTGGATGATGTACCCCCACCTTGGCAGGGGGACACATTAACATTAATCTAGGAACACTGAGAGCTGTGTGTTCTAACTAAGCCAGTGTTAGAAAATTGTTGTAGTGTATAAACTATATCTCAAATGTGGTTTGGGATTTCCTGCAGACTGTGAGAAAAACATTGTGGTTCTTCTCCACTGGAAGGAAAAGTAAAGACAGCTTCAAGGTTCACAGCAAGCTGCCTACTCAGATCACTGATGTATGAGCATACCTCAGCCAGAGCAGGTGTATAGGGCTCAGTCTTCAAATTCATTCCCATTGATTCAGCCCATTTAATAGCACAAAAAAACAAATAATTTTGCTTACATTCCATCTGAAGACATTCTATGTATAGGGGAAATCTTGGATTTCATGAATTATGGGACACGCGGACTCTGCTTAAGACTCTTTTCTCTTCCTCTGTTATTCTGGACCGAGTATGATCCAGACATGCTGGAAGATTTAGTCTATCTAGGACAGCCAGTAAGGTCTGCCATGAACTAAACTAGTTCAATAGTATTCTCTCAAACCTCACAACAGACCTAAATTTCCTATTAGAGCCTCAGTTTCCCTTACTTCCTTTGGTCTAACACCCATGAGGATCCAGCTCACTTCCTTCCCTGCTTGAAAATGAAATCTTCCCTCACTGTAGGGTCTATGCTGATTCCCCACTCATTTTTTGTTGCTGTACAATTAAAAACCAGATTCTCCCTCATACACTCTCCCCATCCTCCTAATCTAATGCCCTGGTGTTATCTTGATAACAGCACGAAGAGATGTGAACTGATCTGCCTCCCATCTTGTCATCTTCTCTCACGTATCTGACCCAGTTCCCAGGGTCTGATTTTGTACAACTATAAACATTTAGTCTTGAAAATTGATCACTGGCCCAGAGGCTAGATGTTTGTTACCTGGAAAAAAAAAGATGACGTTACAGTTATTCTTATTTTAGGTCCTGAAAAGGGCAGGAAGTCCTACTACATTAGCAGTGAAAGGATCAAGAGTAGCTCAAGAGGGTCTTGGCAGGTTCAAAAAGTCACAACATTTGAAAGCATAGTCCACATTTGATCACCTATCAACAATTTATCAATAGCTCAGTGATTAAAAACAAAGCTCTTTCACTTCATTAAACACATTCAGTGTCGTTTGCTCTACATTCCAAATGGCTGAACTCATGTTCCAGTGCAGCCTATTTTTAGTCTTTCTGATTAGTTCATTATGTAGGAAAAGCTACTGACTGTATCTGTTGCAGAGATCTAATTCTTCATGTGGATCCCAAGGAAGAGAAGAGCTTCATGTGAGTCATAAGAAGTTATTTGAATGTGGGTTTGACCACTGTCCCTGCTGTGGTGCAGCTCAGTGAAGTGATGAGCATGGACCTTTCCTCTCCTTGAGTCTTTTCCTTCATTTTTATTGTGGGAAGAAGCCCTGTAATATATTATACTTTTTTTTTCCTGAGAAAACTAAGATGTAGATTGACAAAACTAGCAGTCGCAGTGAGAATTAAACATGATACTCAAAATAAGTGATCTCTTGGGTGTCTGAGTAAATCACCACCTCCAGATCAGATTTTATTTATTTTGAGGACAAACTATTTCTTTGCTGGTAAATCCTGCAGTTTTGTCATGAATCCAATGAATTTTCACTGGTAAGTGACAACCCTGGAGACAGAAGTGGCCGTGTTTCCCCAGGGCAGACACCACATGGGCAAAAGCATTCCAGCATTGCCTCTTCAGCAAGCTTCAGCCCTCATGTGAAAGGACAGGATCTGCAGGTCACATGGAGATTAGTCTCTGTGTCCTTCAGCCTGCCTGCTAAAACTGCAGAGGAGAAATCCAGCTGTGATGGCATCATCTGGCTCATGATTTCTCAAGCACTTGCACACACATCTGGGACAAGCTCCATTTCAGAACCCCAAATAATACAATGCCCCATCTACCGGAACACAATGAGATGGGATCATTCATTTCTTTCAGACCACCTGTGGTTTCCAAGCATGGGGGAAAACCCCTCCAGTCACTTAGGCATGGATCTTTGGGGATACAGGAGTGAGATTTGGACTGAGAACTGAGAGAGGTTCTTACTACAAGTGCCCACAGCACAGTGGAATATGACCTTGCATGGGTTTTGGAATCAGCACAGCTGAGTAAGCGCTGCATCCTGATGGCTCTCAGATGCACATATAATTTGCCTGTGCAGGGCACCATGCTTGAGTAGCCATTAGAACTTGAAATACCTAAGCTAGCTTGCTTAGAGTAATTTAAGAATCTCCTCCTGGCATTGCCTGGTGTTGGGCAGGTGGGTCCTGTTCTGCATTCTGCTCTGCCTGGAGAAGGAGATGAAGTCAGTTCTAGGTGTATACCCTCTTAGTGATGTCAAAAGCAACAACACAGAAACAAGTGCTAAACATTTGCTGTCTTCTGCTTTGCTGCTATTCATATGTCATTTGTCATCTTAGTGTGTCACTTCTTTGATGTAGGGACAAAAGTTTTGTGTATGCATAGTGTCTAGCAAGGTGTTTCCACCCTATGTGAAACATTTTTTGTTCAGCTGCAATGGCACAATGGCAAGGAAAGGTAAAATGCTCAGAAAATCTCCACCAAAGAACAGCAGCTGGAGAGGAGCACTAAGGGTTGGTCCCTCTGCTTTACCAAAGATCATCTAGCCAAATAATGGGTTCTTTGCCATGAAAACTGTACCCAAAGACTCCAGAAGGGGGACAAATTCATGTGCTTCCACCTACGAGACCATCAGAGAGCCTCATTGTATGAGGTGGCCGTGCCTGCCTTTCTTGGCATCATCAAGTCAAGTTTAAAATTTCACGCTCCAACTAATTTGTTTCTTCTTTCCTTTTTCAAACTTTACTGTGTGAAGCCAAAACCACTGGTCACACTTTCCAAATTGCTGGAGGTCCAAGGCTGGTTGGTCCATGTGATTAATCCTGCCAGTCTTTCTATATCTGAACCCTTCTTTCTTCCATGGGCTGGGGCAGGAAGGAGCAAGAGGGAGGGCTGTTAGTGGTGGCAGATGTTGGCATCAGCAGAAGAAAATCCATCCCATTCTATAATTCAGAGAGGATGGATGAGGAGGTCTGTCTCTCCATCCATCAGCTCTAGCTGATACTCCTACTTCTCTCAGCAATTCTACCTCTGAGTCCCAGGATTTCTTCTGACTCACCTTCCTCTTTCAGACCATGTATCTCAATTATCTCCTTCCAGCACTCACACTGCATTCCTATTCCCTATTCCCACCTCCCCTTGTCATGCTGTGGCCAAGTTCTGGGTCCTCTCTTGCCTAATGTTTCCTTCTGGCCACCTGTGCTTTCCACCTGTCACAGACCCTTCCAGCCCCAAATGCCCCTCCATTTCCAGCATGCAGAGATGCTTTCCTCCACATCTGAGTCAGTTTATTCCCAGAAACAACCCATCCCTTCAGTTTTTGCAGAAGAATAAAAGTCCTCCCTGGTCCTGGTGCCTTTATATCATCACAATGCTCTTTCTCACAGTCTTGCTTTGCTCTGAATGCTTTCCCCCTCACTGTTCCTGTAAATGTGGGCCAAGCTGTAATGATGCAGCACACAGAAAAACACCTTTCTCCTGTGATCTTAGACAACCCCTGGAATTAATTCCTGGAAAGCCATTCTTGGCCTTTCTGAGTTATGCTTTCCTGTGAACAGATGGACAAAGTGATGGATGAAGAGGGGAAGAACGGAACAATGATTGAGAAAGGGTTGTGCAATGATTAGATGTTCAGCTAAAATTTAGAAAAATTGTCAGTCTCATGCGTTTTCCTGTGCTGTGCTGCTGTTTGCATTGCAGTTCACTCGGCAGGGTAGACATATTATTTTCTCTTTTGCTCCCTTTCCCAAGTGCAAAGCAGCTGCGCTGCTCTGCTCTGCTCTTGGCAGTTATTCTCTTTGAGACTATTGAGTACATTTCCAATGGAATTCTCAGCTAAAGGATACTGTGCAGTGTTGAGCCCCAATTATCTCCAGCAGCAAGCCTGTTCACAGTTGTCCCAAACCCTTGCAGCTCATGAGAGACCCTAGCATCCTCCCAGGCTTCCTCTCAAATTCTCCTATTGAGCTTTCTTTGTACATTTTGTCTTTCTTGAAAGAAATACATGCCTCCTACTTTTGGAGACACAAGGGCAGCAGGAGAGATTAAAACAACTCTACGTCTGGAAAACTTAGAGGTCTAGCCCATTGTGCAATCTCTCCAAGCCTGAAAGATATGAAGGGACCTAAGCCTGATTATTTCTTGAGGGAGCATGTCCCCACTTCTGTTATCTCACAGGTCAACTTACAATTTCTCTCTGTGCTGCATACACTGAGATCATAGGGCTCCAGGCAGGCATTTTGAGGAATATCTGGGACAGAAGCTTCTACACCAAACTGTAGCATCCCCCGTACCAAAGGCATGCACTGCAGTAGTGCTCTGAAGCAATTGGAGGAGAAAGGAGCCTGAAGATAGCTATTCCTGGACCTTTCCTAACTCCTGCCAGCTGCATTTTCACAGTGCATTGGGGATCTCAGTTTCTCACTCAGCTGTTTCCACTGGACACCAGCCCCTCTTGCTGTCCCCAAAATACACTAAACCAGCTCTTCACTCTAGTTGCAATGTTCCTACTGTCTGTGGCCAATTAGGAACTCCCAAACACAGTGAAACCATCCATCCTGTGGTCATGAAATTCAGTAAAACTTCATAGTGGCTCCAACCTATTCCCTGTACTTGATTTTTTAGTCTCTGAATATTTGATTTCCACCTCCCTCCCCCTTGCCTTCAGGCAGGATGACATTCTTTTCTGCTCAAGTCCTTTCAGGCGCTTCTGATCTTGAAGCTCCCCAATTACAACCTCTTTTCTTGCAATGGTGACACCTTAAGAGACAACAGCAGCTGCCTATAAAGGGCCTCTGCCATCTGTTTCTCTGCCACTTCTTTGAGACAGCTCTAGTTATATACAGAAAAATATTTATCACAGTTCATTCACTCCTCACTAAAAAATGAGCAGGAGAAAAATGTCTTCTTTCATGATTCTGCCACTGCCCTTCAAAAACCCATGACCCTCAGCCTAAGGAAAAGGGCAATGCTTGAATCTAAAATGAAGCAGCAGAAATTCTTGATGATTGGTCCCTTGAGACCCTGTACTCTGAAGACAATTCTGGGGGGCATCTACATTTGGGAATGACTCCTCATGGCTGTCTGAAAGGCAAAAGTCAAAATCAAACCACTTCATCTCAACCATCAATCTTTCATACCAATTGTATCTGAAAGGAGAGGCACATGTGCACACATGCACATTTGAACAGACTTAGTTGTGAATACTTTTCCACCACCTCTCCAAAGAAGTTGACTGGGACGGGATCAAGGGGACTAGTTCTTACTCAGGAGGACTGTGGGCTAGAAATGTAAAGGGAAGAACAGAAACATCATCAGGGATTAGAACTGCAGGAGAAAAATGCAGACATGAGAGATGATGTGGAGAAAACAGGAAGAGAAGGAGAAACAGTGAATTCTGAAGAAGAATGATGAAGAGGATGAAGAAAAATGGAAACCAAGGGTGAAGAAAATTGAACTAAGAAAGGAAAATATTATGTAACATCCTCAGGAGAAGTCAAAGCTCCAGGAACAGATTCTCAGAAATTTACTGTTTACAATGGACAGGTCACAATAAGGTTGCAGAAGTCAGCAAACAGGGTTGGATGAAAAGTCATTTGATTCACAGCGGTCTGTGATACTGAATGAACACAACCATAAACCTGGGAAATATTCAGTGTTCAAGCATGATCCATCTCACTGGAGCTACACTGGTGATATAAAAAAGACCTGAAGAAAGAGAGAAGTTCTCTGAGTGATAGCAAATTTAAGAATGAAATGTTATGAAGGAGTGGGAGGAGAAAAATAAAACTAGCACTAAAAAAATATCATGTTCAGAAGGAGAATGAAAACAGAAATAGGAAGAGAAAAATCAGAAAGGGATAGAAAATCCAAGGAACGGAGGTGGATAGTGTTATTCTTTATTTGACAGAATGTATTCTTTATACAACAAGCTAAATCAGAAATTTATAGGTGTTTGCTTCTAGCAAAAATGCATCAGAAAAATCCCTACCGATGAATAGGATAATATTACATTCTCAAGTTTTTGTATATCATCCTCATTTTCTGTTTTTCACAGCTAGAAGATAGGAGTATATGCTCTGGGGGAATAGGAAGTGCAGCATAAAGTCCATATGCTTCTCTGAGGAGTTATAGATTTGATAGGAAGCTAGTATATATAAATACTTTAGTCACCTATGCCACAGAAACAGAAGTGGATTTCACCTGTCCTGCAGGGCTTGGTATGAAAACTCTGACTGAGCAGTTTGGAATTTTATGGGAGAGCTTCTCTGTAACACAAGGAGAATAAATGGGTCTGGGAGACAGAAAGCTGTCAATAAAAAGAGAGACTCAGATAAAGATAGAAATGAAGAAAGGAGAGAAAGAGAAAGGTGAATGCCAGCAAGTTCAGTCACCTCTGCCATTTTGTACACTCAGCCATCCAAGGTGAGGAATCTGTATGAGAATTTTTGCCCCACAGAAAGAGTAGCCAAGTTGAATTTTTTTTAACGAGGGTGAAAGATGATGAAAATGAGAACAGTAGAAGAAGGAACAGCTGGACTTGGTGAACAGCTGGTATAAATAAATGTAGAATCTCATTACCTTTGGGACTGTCACACCCACTTACACTAGAAGTGAATTTAGCCCCTCGTATGTTGGGTATATCACTGGCTGAGCAGGGACACTCGGTGACCCTGGGGGCATGGATGTTTAAAGCACACACAGCCCTTCCTCAGCCCTGCTCTCCCCTTGCCTACACGGGCAGCATAAGCAGAGTGGCTCCATCCGAGTCACTGAGGCTACATCAGCACAAACGAGGGGAGAATTGGGCCTCCATCTCCTGTGCATAGAAACACTACAGTGTTGTACATCATCACATGCCAGTGCAGTATAATCATTTCCACAGATATAAGAGAATACACCCTCATTTTTAATTTAGTCGTGATAACATCAAAGAGACCCAAAGCCTATTGCTTTCTGGGAAGTAGGGACTTCAACATTAATAATTCTTTGCACATATATAGCACCTTCATTGCCAACTACTTACTTCATACCCTGGGGTGTGAAGAAAAAGGGCTATACTTAATTCCATGGGCTCTTAATTGCTCTCTATCCCAGATCCTTCCTAGCCAAATATGATAGAAATACCTAAACTCACTGTTAATTTCTCAAAATAGGGCAGTCATTGACACCAGCAGAAATGCAGGCCTAGTTTGCATCTTACATTGCAACTGCACAGCATAGCATCTAGAAACAAAAGAAATGCCAGACTAAGTAAATCTGAGCCCTGTTTAATCCCTGACAAATGTTTCAGGGAAGAGGCAAGAACCACATGGCAGTCAGATAGGGGATAGACTGCCCTTGTGAAATGTTATCCTAGTTTTTATGGCGACTGGCTTAATTGCTGAATAACAAAACACCCAAAATGCTGTTCACATCCATTAGGAGGATGCTTAATTTTTGTGAACTCTGTCGTAAATGCCCACTTGCTTGCTAAATCTTGTTAAAATCTTGGCCCTGAGAGCTCCAGTGGCAATGAGCTCCACAGCCCTGATATGCATCAAATGAGAAAGCTTTAACTGGGTCTCCCGTGACTCATGTCAGGTCCTCTTGTCTGTGTGTTACAAAATGGGGAAATCAAGAGCTACTGATCCACCTTCTTTAGCCCATTCATTATTCAACACAATCCAAGCACTTTCCCTCACGTTCACCTTGTTTTCCAGGCAAACATGCCTAGCCTTCACAGTCTTTCCTACTCTTCCTTATCCCTGTCCCCATCTCCTTTTGTGAACCTTATTCTGACTTTGCAACACCCCACCCTTGGATGGACCTTGCTTCTACATTCTCTGCTATCCCCTTTGCTTTACTCCATATGCATGGGGACTTGCTAGTGATGGGTTTTCTGTCTGTGATTGACCATGAACAGCACTGTCCCCGTTTCTGGCACCCATGAGTCACCACGGTTCATATAGAGCCCTGCATGGTACACAATCCCCCTTTTCTCACCAGCCAGTGATATACTCTTCCCCTCCTCACTGAGGTTCATTCAGGCAACCATGGGGCTCCTCACCTTAGGTATTCCTGAGAATCTCAGAGAAAATCATTCCCTTGAAAACAGTTCAAAAAGGATGACTGCTTACTGAGACTTTTCTCCCTGACAACCAGAGATCCTTCACTGTAGTGCACAACTATCCCAGGGTTATGGCTTGAGACCCTTATTTTCCATTTGGATCCTGGCCTGATCCATGTCTGAGGGTTGCCAGGGAGGGCATTTAGGGCTGCCATGAGCTCCTTCCAGCCCAGTTGCTGGCTGCACACAGATGAGCCAGCTCATCAGCTGAGCTGCCAGTGAGCCCTCTGGCCATGGGAGGTTGGAGGCAGCAAAGTGGAGGGAGGTTGGCTTGACCACAGGCAGTGAGCAATGAGGGGAGAAGAGGGAGGGGCTTGGGTCTCACCCCCTTCAGAGGCAGCTGGGCTGCTGGTAAGAGGAGACAGTGACAGCAACTGGTGTCATATACTTTGAGGAGGGGGCACTGGCTGGAGAAAGGAGGAGGGGGACAGCCAGAAAGAGGTTGGAAAAGTGTTTATTTAGAGCATACAGGCAGCACAGCTCCAAAATACTGGGGTCCTTTAGCTGGACAGAATGACTATATGTAAGATGGGGTAAAGGCAGGGGGAAATGATGGCAGGGTGAAGAAGAGAGAGGATAGAGGAATGCAACAGCAGGAGTGAAGGAGACAGAGAGGAGCAAGGACAAGATAACAGAGGAAAGAGCAAGGGGGATGGGCCTCAGAGAACTTGGAGACAAACATGAAATAATGAAGGAGAAGATGCTTTTGAAAGAAATACAGAAGAGACATAAAGATGAAAGGGAAAAATGAAGAGGAAAAACAGGGGAGGGAAATGAGAGCAAATTAAAATGGAGATGGATAGAATGAGTCAAAGATGGAGGGTGAGGGAAAAGCAGGGGTCATACACGCAAGGGAAAAATAACTTTTAGGTGTATTGTATTTACATTATGTTCTGCGTATGCCTAACCAGTCCTGCGCTCTTTCCCCTGCCGGATGGCTGCTGCCTTGGATTGGGGGCTGAGGGGGGAGGACATGGAGCAGGAACCCTGCTGTAACCCATTCCCTCGGCAGCAACCCCCTTCCCTCATGAGAGCCTCCTGTAAGAGGGAAGGTTTCATGCCGTGAAAGGAAGGCAGCAGTACATCCCCTGACAAGGAGCGCGATATGGAAAGGAGAAGCAGCGCAGAATGGAGCAGTGAGGGCTCCCCCTGGGATAAACCGGGTATGCTTGATTGGGAATCTGCTCTTAAAACAGGGGCAGGGGGCAGAGCCATCTGAGAGTCTGAAATGTTCCCTGCTCCCCTCGGCAACCTCCTCGCTACTGCTTTTAAATTAAATAAATATGGAGATTCTGCTGTCAAACCTCAGCGGTTCTCCTCCCCCAAAACTCTCGCTTAGATTGTACCAAACCACAACCGAGTGAGACAGGGGCTCAGAGGGCTGCATGGGGAAAGGGATGGGTTAAAAGGGAAACATTAGATAGGAATAGCTCCTGGTCTCCCTGGCAAAAAGACATTTATTCTATCTCTGTGTAATTTCTTTATACATTACTGCTGCCACACTGCACCTCCATGTCCCTCCCACTGCATTTCACTCTCACTCTTTTCGGCAAGGCAATTTCTGGTGCATTTCAGGACAGTATTAACCCATTTCTCTTTCTCTGTCAGCAGGAAGATTCATAATTTAAAAGCAATTTAGAAGTCTGTTCTAGCAACTCACTAGTGAGGAACAGCATTTCTTTGTCAAATCTTGCAAAGGAGCTGAGCTTGCAGGTCTCAGCCCCTCAAATCCCTGCCTTCTCTGTGACTTCAGTCAGGTGTGAATTTAAGCTGAGAGGAGAACCAAACCCATCCAAGTCTGAGATCCTGAGTAATTCTTCCTCACCATCTGCCACCCCACTTTTTAAAATCCTTTGTCTTCTTCTTCACACTAGTCCAGCTCTGAATAATTTTTTTCCCCGGCATATGCAATGCCAGCAACATCAGCTCTGTGCCTGGTCGTTTCCTCCTGCTGCACCTCACAGTAGGGCTAGGATGCTCCTGGTCCTGAACTGTGAAGACATGGAAACCCTCATTTAATCTACTGCTACATCCACTGAATTTTTAGAAAAGGCCCTGGATTAGGTCAGCAAGGATGAAAGAAAAGGACCCTTTGTAGATTTGTGGATCCTTGTAAGTAAGACAGCAGAGCAACTGTAAGCAATTGTGCAGAGCAAAACTAGGAACACTGACAGAAACAATCACTGAAAGAAATAAAATAATGAAAGGTAAGAGGGAAAACAGGGAAAAAAACTACTCATAAAATGGATGTGAAAGGAAAGAGTTGCGCCAGGAACAAACAGCAGTGGGAGAAGGCAGTGAGAAGAAGCAATGCAGCGCCAGAATCATCTAGCAGAAGCTTGTCCACTGCCTGTGCCCTGCCTCACTTTGCTGTCAGCTCTTCATTTTTGTCAACACTGAATCTGCACTTAGTTCTCATGCACTGCTAAGATATAACAAGCTGGAAAGGGAACAGATCAGCTCATTAATTCTCCTTGGGAAGGGTCTCTAGGCAGGAATTATTTTCTCCACCAATATCCATTCAATTACTTGCCTTCACACCAGTCAGATCTATAGGGATGTCTAACCCCATCTGCATCACTCATGCCTGCTTGCTCTGGACTCTTCTCTCCCGCCCTCTCAGTATAAAAGCCTCCCAGACCTATCAGTTTCTTAATAATAATGACAACATGACAAAACCAATAACCTACAGATATAAAATACATTTCATTTGCTTGCTTCATAAGACCCTGATTAGGCATCATCCCTCACTTTTTGAGATCCTGTAGGAGATCTACAGGAGCTAATGAAAGAATTAGACAAGGCATCACTCATAATAAAAAGTGGTTTTTAAAACATTCAGTGCCAAGAAGGAATTAGCCTGGAAGATCTGCAGCCATTTCGAAGTAGTAAGAGGTGCAGCATCCATGTGGGGCATGAGCTTGCAGATCTCAATTGTTCAATGTTTGTGTGTTTTGTGCCTATATAGCTAAAGGGCTGAGGAAAACCATTTTTCTTGAAGGGCAGAGACTTTTGAATGGCCCAGAGACATATCTGGGCAACCCCAAAGTCTGAGAGAGAATCATCTGGAGGAAGATTAGGGAAAAAATCAGAAGCATGATCTGCAGTAATGTGAACCAACACCACTGTCTGCTTGAGTCCCACCATGGAGCAGGGGCTCACTGTAGGACACAAGAAAGAGGGGAAAGAAATCCCAATAGAGGAGGTCTCAAATGACACTCTTCTTAGAAGCAATACAAAGATCTGAAAATGCTGCCTGAAAGTCCATTGTAGAGAATAGAATGACTGAAGAGAGGGAAACCCATAAATTGAAACCCTGGGAACCAAATTCTCCAAGAGGAGCTTGAAATTCTGACCACAATGTATCTGTGTATACAGCCCAAGGTAAGTGCTCATATCCATTTTTGCTGCTGGATCTCTTGGCCAAGAAGAGAAAATACAATTTAGCATGATAACTGGAACATGAGGTGTCCACCATCTCTGACAGCCTACTGTGTTGACTAATGCCAGTGTTCCTCCACGCTTCCAGAAATGAAGGCAAAATTATAAGAGGCTTCCTACCACAAGCAGATGGCAGTTTGAACTCCTTCTTTGATTATTTTCTTGTTACAAAGCCTCCTGCCTCCTCTTCACTACCACCCCTCACCCTATAGATCTCCCCCGACATCTACTCCCAGCAGCGTATATATCCCGCATCCTTTGTCAGGTGCCTCTGCCACACCGTGGGCAGGCTGTGCACAGATCCAAGGTTTTTGTCCTTTTTACGGACCCCTGGGATCAAGCCCTTCCCTCCACAAATCTACCCACTCTATGTATCTTGGGGGAAAGGAGCATTTGTTGCATCCTTCTCTCTCCTGCTCACCAGCAGGAAGCTTTCACCAGGGAGAGGGAATCAACCAGGAACACTATTCTGATTCCACTTGACAAGAAAGAAGATAACCCCCCACTAAGTTGATCAGACATGACAGTAAGAGCCCTGGCATTGAAGGGCTGGTGGGGATATTTGGCTATGCTGTCCTGGGACCAAGGGAGTGCCAGCCACCACACCATGCAGGCTGTGGGACTTAGGGAAGCCAAGCATCCCAGCAGTGGCAGTGCCAAACTTATGCTGTGCCATCTCACAAGGCAAACCCATTGCCCTGCTCAGTCTGTGCTCATGGGGATGATTGTACCTTCTGCTGAGATGCTTTTGCAAGCAAGTCTTCATCCAAGTTTTAGTGCAACCTGTGCCCTCAGGTGAGGGACTCAGAGCTGGGCTCAGCTCCCCTGTGGTGCATTGCACCCTCCTACCTCACTTGCTGCTGCTGCCCAGAATTTGGGGGCTGAGGTATTGGGCCAGCCCAACCCTCACGTATGTGGGGTGAGTGAGAGCACCCTGCCAGGACCATGCAGGTTGAGCTCAGGCTGAACTTCACACCGTTCATGCTTGGTTTACAGGCTATGGTTTTAGCCCGCTGGAGACCATCAGCAGGGAGGGCAGGGGACCTGGGCTGGCAGCGCAACACTGTGGGGGCTGGGGCCACTTCAAAGCTTTTAATTGGAAGCATCCTGGCACATTCCTCTGCCATGCAAGCCACTTCTCAACAGTGCCTGTGGGGTCCTGTCAGATGTAAAAGAGAAGGAGCCCTGAGCTCCTCCAATCTGACAAACCTCACCCGCCCCTTCCTCCTCCCCCTCAGACCGCGTTCCTCTGGGTACGGCTCTGTGGGCAGATAGACATGATCTGAATTCACTGCCTCTCCTGGCTGGGGTCCTCATACCTGCTATCTCCACCCCAGCCTCCCTCGCCCTCCAGCTTGGGGACACGGTTCAGGAAGGGAGTTCACCCTGCAGCCTCTCTTCCCTGCATGGCTTTGCATTTGGGCTATTTTTTTTCTCCCCTTCTCTCATTAATTTTTAATTAAGGAGATGTCTCCTTCCCTGGTTGTAATGAATATCTCTGTGAAAGGCTTTTCATTTTTTATTAATATATACCTCTATGTATTTATCTATTTGCTGGAAATCTATGCATGTGTGTGAGCAAGTGTGTTTAAAACATCCCCCATTAATTTACTGCTATTGATTTTCTGGTGTGGATACAGCATATAGTATTCAGCATAGAGCTCCTCTGCAGGATATGTTAAAAGGCAGCAGTTTGGGTTGACAAAGGGCACTAAATGCAGTATGCGTCAAATAGACCATCGCTCAATGAAGTCACTTAGCTATTCAAAACATGTCCAGCCATCACTCAACCATTTGCACCAAGAACAGGGGGGAGGAAATTCACGCTTCTTCCTGGACACAACCATTTCCAAACAGCAGCTTTAGCTTTCTTTGGTGAGAGACATCAAAACATACATAGTTTATTTCCCTCTTCCCCCTGCCTTCCATCTCCCAGTGCTGGGTTAAGAAAATCAGTTCTGCAGTACCCACTTGCCATTCTCTCCTCACAGGGAGCTCCAGGCACACCCAGCTCCGGTGGACACCGGCAGACACTGATGTCCATGAACCCGTGGCAGCCCACCGTCCAGCTGGGAGCTGATTCACAAACAGGGCTTTCACAATGGGCTGTAATGTGCCCTCCTGTTCTCTCACTCTCTTCTCACTACGTGTGTAACATAAACCATGCACTTACATTGGTTGCCCCTCTCCCTCCAGCACAGGCTGAAGACCACCTCCCCAGCCCACACATACACCAATAGCAGTACTCAGCAACATATATTTAAAAGCGAATCACTGGCCCCGCTTTTCTTTCCCCCTCCCTTTAGAACGTCTGATTCCAGAAGTTGGCTGCAGTGGTGTCTCTTCTGTCATCAGACATGTCACTGAGTTGCTGTTGTTTCACCACATCAGACTTTAGCTGATATCTCCGTTCAGAGATTTGTTTATTTTAAGCCTTTACCATAAACCTTAAAAAAACCCCAAAAATTCCCAAACAAAACCCCCCTCCCAACAACAAACAAACTGGGGAAAAGTCCTAGCCCCAAATCAAACCAATCAGTGGCCAACTAGACCACTTTGCATCCAGCCCAGTGAGATGTGGTTGCCTACAGACATGACAGAATGCTCTGAACTCTGTTTGAGATGACTGGTATCATTCTGTATGAGACATTTTGAATATTACACGGTTGCTTCCTTTTCTCTCTTTTTCCTTCTTAAAGTGAACTAAATTGCATCCAAAGTGCTTTACAATCACCTCCTCCCCACACTGCTCCTCACTCACAGTCTTGTCTTTGCAAATAAGCCATTTGCAAGGAGAGCAATTATTTCACTCTCTGGTTGCAGCCGGAGCACAGCAATAACACAGCATTTTGGCATTGCTTACCCAGGCAATACAAACAAGCTGAAGACAGGCAGACTGCACAGTTGCTTTTTGAAAGGATCTCTCAGTGGTTTTGTAACACACACATTATTCCAGTTGGAGGGAGGAAGTGAATTTTTGGGTAAGGTGGGAGGAGGGAGAGTGGGAAAGAAGAAGGGAGAAGGGAACAGAGTAGCGAATGTTTTGCCTGTCTTCTTGCCTCTGTGCTCTGAGTAACTGAGCCCACCACTCTCAATCCACTGCAGAAGGAATGAAGTGAGAAAATGGTGGAATGTGGAGGGATTTATTGGGGGAGGAGGGAAAAACGTGGGGTGGTGGGAGAGGAAGGGGTGGGAGGGTGTGGAGGTCCAGAATGAAATACCTTCCAGGCAGCAGGTTCTCCATAATCCAGAATGGGTCATGACTTCCTCGTTCTTTTTGCTGGTTTCGTTCTCACTGACAGTTTTAGTCTTGCAAACCCCTCTGGAGTAAAGCCAGTAGTCGGTCCCCACAGCTATGGTCATCAGGCTGAAGGCAGCGAAAGCACCAACGGTGGTTAAAAGCATCTGAACACCTCTGTCAAAGAGCCCCATAATTCTTCATTATACAAATACCCAACCGCCTTCTGATTCTTGGGGTGTGTGTGTTATATAAAATAAAAGAATAATTCCGACTAATAATATAATGGGTAGAGAGAGAGAGATAGATATCAAAAAAGGGAGGTAAGAAAGCCCACGGAAAAGAGTGTAAATTAGAAAGACCACACGGGAAGAGGCTTGCCTTTTAAATCGGAAACGTTCTGGTTGAAATATAAAAAAAGGAAAAAGAAAAAAAAGAGAGAAAAGAACCAAGAATAAACAAACAAATAAAGAGAGAACCCCCCCCAAAATGAGATGCCTTAATCCCTTTTTCTAAAATTCTGGTCTCCAGTTTCCATATGTAATGGCTAATTTGGAGATGGCTTCCACAGTGAACAGGGGAGCAGCAGCAGCATCCTCAACACAATCTCTCATTATCTGGACCTAGACAGTTAGAGACTGTAAGAGCAGAGATGCAACCTTCAGTCTTCTTGCTTAGCTCTGCAGCCTGCGCCATGAAAATCCTTTTCCTTCCCAGTTATCTTCCTTGGGTTTTTATTTTTTTTTTCCCGGCAGCGGCAGTCGCTCCAATCCTCTCTCACTTTTTCTTGCTTGCTTCTGCTTCCTTTTGCTCGCTCCTACCACCAAGCCAGAGTGCCCAGTATACTGTAAGCCCTTGATTTCAGCTGAACAGGTGCCGAGGTCTTGCCTCCCATGGCTTTTCCGCACAGCCGCGGCGCTCGCTCCCGGCGGAGGTGGGCGAGAAGAGAGGGGGGCTCCTGGAGGTGGGGGTTGGGGAG
>VWYI01020866.1:4994-68566 GCA_013399455.1 Anthoscopus minutus | reverse complement strand
TGCTGCAAGACAGCTCCTCGGGCGGCGGTGCGGGCGGAGCGCTCCGCGGCCCACGGTGCTGAAGGACAGCTCCCTGCCCGCGCCGCCCGCGCCCCAGCATCCGCGGGCGGCAGCCGCCCTCCTCCTCCGCCCCGCTCCGCTCCGCTCTGCGCGGGCAGGCACAGACAGCAGGCAGGCAGCGAGGGGCGGGAGGGCAGCCTGCCCCCGCCCTGCGCCTCGCCCGCCACTGCCGGCACCGGCAAGGGTCGCTCCTCCGGGGCCCCCGCGCAGCCCAGGGGAAGACGGCGCTGGGGCTCTCCCTCGTTTACCGCCTTTCCTCCCCCACTGCCGCCCCCCAGCTCAACCTCCTTCGCATCCCCGCCGTAGGTGCCCGGAGCTGCGAGTGCGACCCGCACACCGCAGTTAGACCCGCACAAAACTTCAGTCAGCCGTTTCTCTCCCCAGGAGGCAAGTGAAATGTAACGTGGAAGGGTAATTTTTTAAAAAATCATGTATTTCTTCTCTTATTGCTGTTATGATTTTTAAGTGCGTGCTCTTCACTCTTCTTTCGGGTTTGCTGCAAGTTGCATATGTCTTGGTGTTGCTCGTTTTCTGTCCTTCTGCCTCCCCCTGACCAGTGTTGTGTGGATCCCTGTGTTCTTACTTTGTCTTTAGGAATTTCAGTGAAATCCTAATGCTTGCTCCAAGAAGCAGACATTTTGGCAAGATTCTTCATGAGAAAGGACGATTTATGATAATTAGTATCATTTTGTTGAGGAAAGGAACCACCAAAATTGAATACCTCCACCCCCTCAACCCTGGGAAAGCAATCCACCTCTCATATCCTCATTTTACACAGAAAGATGCATGAGCTGAATGGATGCAGACTGAAATCTATCACTGCTTAAGTTTTCTGTGTCAGAGACAACCCGATAGTGCAGGGAACACATACAAAATTGTGCAATACTGACATCTAAGTATGTCATAATCCTCTATCTTTTCCTCAGCAGTATCATTACACCAGGTTAATTACATTAGTCACCTCCTGGTTCTATACATGTAGCTGCTCATTAATGCAACAATCATGAAGAAAAGAAATAATCTAATTCTTGATGCTACCGACTTTGTTTCTCTCTGATCAGATTCATTGTTCAGTAAAAAATGAGACCAGAGGATGTGCTTTAGGTTCATTGCTTTTCTATGCAGGGGAGCAGCACTGGGGGAAGGGGGTGCTGGGAAGTTGAACCACTTGGAGGGCTTCAGCCATGCTGCAATTTCATAATTCCAGTGATCTCTTCTCCCTACTCACTCTCTGGGTGCAGACTGGGACTGCCCTTCCAGGAGAATCTGTCCCAGAACTCATGGACATGAAGGGCTCTATAGCAAGCAGGCAGGGGGCCACTGGCTGCCCTACAGACCCTTGATCATTTCCCCCAGCTGGAGGGCACAATCCAGGCTGCCCTCAGCTGAGACTGAAGTAGAGATGTTTACCAGCAAGCACTCTTGGTGTCCGGTATCAGCCATATGCAAATCGCCACCAGCAGGCAGAAAAGGCCCCGGGGAAGGCAGAAAAAGGGAGAGGTGATAGGAGATAGTGCAGGCTGAGACCACTGAAATATTTTTTGTGGACAAACACAGTACCTAGTTCATCTGGGGGAATCCTAGCCTTGCCCTCTGTCATTGGAGCTGAGGGAGTTCCTTCTGTACCATTGGAGCTGCTGAACAGCTGAGGATGAACAAGGGGGCAGGTGCACATTGTACTCTGCAGTTTTAGTAGTCTGAGTATAGCCTGCTGCAACTATGTGGAGAATGGTAGTTTGCGGACAGGCTCCCTGAACTCTTGTCCTTGGTGCAAAGAAATTTGAGAGGCAGAGAGATGTGGAGAACAACCCTAAGCTGGTGGCAGTTTATGGCTCTACAGGGATGGTCTGTGTTGAGGAGGCTCCATGAGATTCTTAGCTGGAAAAGTTAGGGAAGATCACTCAAGGACTTCTCCTCCCCGTATATTTCACCTGAAAAAAGGGCGGGGCCTGGAAGAGGGAAGGCATAAGGGAAGAATAAGTAATTCTTGGGACTCTGAATATTTTCTTTTTGTGTTAGTGGTTGCTCCATTCCAACTCCACCCCAATATTCAGATCTTTTCATTCTTCAAAGGAAGATATAAAGTCTGGGCCAGGAGTCTGAAAGATTATGAAGAAGAAAAATCTCCATTTGGCTATTCTTGCACTTAAATCCATCAGGCACAAATATCTCATGTGTGGACAAGAAAACCACTCTGGAAATCTGGACTTCATACTTTCAAGGAAGGTTGGCTCCTCAGTTACTCTGTACTCTCAAATAGTATATTACACTACAAGAGAACAACAAGCAACAATAGAAGGGCATGCTCTCCCCAAAGAAATTGCCAGTGTAAGAAGGCTGTTTGCAGGGTGGCAATTTCTATAATCTCTGACTAAGAGGAGTCAGACCTATGAGAGCTCAGCACATCTCGGGGTCAGAACTGAACATGGCTTCCTGCCTCACACTTCCCAATTTCCAGAAATAATTCTCTTCCTGCTACCCTACTTATATAGTCTTAGATTGTTCACAATAATCCCTCTACAGTTCTAAATGCCACAGGAGAAGAATGGAACAAAGGCAATGCAAATGCCAGACTGTCCTGTGTGATTGCTTGTGCTGAGGTTAGATGCTGTGCTGAAATTTTGTCTTTCCTACAAAGAATCATTAAAAATGATAATATAAAACAAGAATACAGAATAAAACCACTGTGGCAGATTTTTACAACAGTTGCATCTTCTGAATAGCGCAACACAGAATGACATCTATAGAAGAGTAAGGAGAGAGAAATTAATAGTCTGGAGGAAATAGAGAGATTTTAAATTACATTTTAAATTACTTGAAATGAGAAGCTGATGAGACAGGGAGCCACAGGAAGTCTGCTTCCAATGGCAAACCAAGAGTGCTGCTATTTGCGGAGAGAAGGGGCAGTGCTGTAGGAAAAAAAGGGGCACGAGAAAGATGCAGGAAGTGAGCTGAAGGGCACAAAGTCGGAAGCAACTCCATGGGATGGGAATGAGACTGAAGACTGTTTGTGGATTGAGTGCTGCAGTGGAGCTCTTTGGCACATAGGATAAAGTCAAACAGCAATAATGTATAAAAATTGGATCTAGGAATCTTCATCCTGGGGACGCCAGCTGAGAAGGAGATGTTGTGATGATATGTAAAAGAGACGGAGTTGATGCAGCTGCACTTGCAGGCAGAGCAGAGGTGTTAATAGGGAAATGCAGCAGCAGAGGAGATGTTAGGAAAAACAAACTGGAGTTAGGGTGATGATCATAAACCTGGAAGCCAATGGGGCTTCCCAAGAGAGAAATGAGATATGGTATATAAAGAGAATTAAAATGTAAGATATTTCACTGGAGAAGAAAAAAGTCACATATCTGTACTGTTAGAAAAGCAGATGGGGTGATCAGAGCAGTCATGACTGACATCCAAAGCTGAGGGTCCCAAAGCACTTAAGAAACATTTGCATCATATATGCATGTTACTGGTTTTCTTAGACCAGTTCAACAAACTGCAAACAAACAACTAGCAAGCCTTAGAAAGAAAATGTGTGGTGTTTGTCAGAGAATCACAGGTGAAGGAGCTAGAGATGGAGATGATAGGCATAAGGAGATAAATGCAGATGGAAAAAGCCTCACTGGTCCTCTCATCTTCAGGTTTGTGTAACTTGAAGATCAACCACACAGTTTAAACATCAGACACTGAATACTACAGCTAAGTCATCTCTACTGCAACCTTGTGACCAGAAATTAAAGAAGGGAAACACAGGATATGGAGGTCTATCAATTAAAATTAGCAGATTTTCATGCAAAATGGGTGTGGGTGCTGCCCTGAGAGTGCCTTGTAAACCTCTTGTGATAGACAGGAGTGGACTCTGGCAGGCACGAAGTATAAGGTTCTAATGCTGCCATACAGAAGTCCTTCAGTTTCTCACTTACGTCCTCTTCCAAGCTAAATCTTATACAAACGGTTCATTCGGCTTCTACAAAGGAACATGTTCATTAGCTTGTGGAGACACTGAGGCACCAAAAAATCCAGAACATATTCATAAAGCACACCAAAGTGAAAGTGTTTGCACTGATTTTAGCTGGATGTGGGTGCTGTTATGAATGAATCAGGTACCCATAGGTACCCAAGACAACTGTTTCAGATTTGAGTCTTGAAGCTACAACTCCTCTGCTTTCCATTTTTCCAGCCTCCTTTTCCCCTTTTTCTTACACAATCTTTTCTTCCTTTGAATGGTATATTTGGAGATGGTTGGGAAACAAAAAGTGTCCTCTCATAAGCCCTAAGGGTTGATTCCTGCAAAAAAGGAATGCCTTCCTTCTCTACTCAGAATAAATAGTTGGAGAAGACTGAGATACCCAGGATGAATTTTCCACCATGATGAGTTGCTGGGACATGAACTGTTTTGTCTCCCTTTCTCTTTCCATGCTATGCTAAGGTTTGTATGTACAGCAGCCTCCTAATCAATAGAAACTGAAAAAAATCAATACCTGCAACCCATTAGCTTTAACAGAGGGCAGGCGGCTAACAAGTCATTCTAGCTGGAATTCTAGTATTTGGTAAAGCATTCTCAGTGAGGATATATGCATATGTATATATATATATAAATACACACACACGTACACACTGAATATGACTAGCAGAGAATATAAGTTGTGAGAACATTCCCCCTCCCACCACCATGTCTATCCCTATATATTTACATAAGTATGCTAAACTAAAGACACTCTTCCCCACTCAGATGCTGTGCCTCATACTTATCCTCTCCAGAACACACATTTTTTTACACTTAATCTATAATCCCAGGCTACCTTCATGTTGGACTATCTTGCATTTAAATAAATACATGCCTCTATACGCCCTTACCCCTGCATTAACCACATACCATAGAAATCCAGCTTGAGACCTGCTTATCCACAAGCATACAGCCATTGTTTCTCCTTTTCTGCATCTCCAGATCCTTCATTGAAATTCTCTTTTTAGTTCACATTCATATCCAAAGCCAGGCACAGACAGTTCCCACTGACATCTACATATATCCAACCCTGAAAGCATATTCCAGGAAACAAAAAGTTGGTTTTTGGCACAGGTTTTGTAATCAGAATCTGCTCTAGGGCCTAAGGCACAGGGAAGAGTCTCCGGAATGGATGAGAGGTAATGGGTCTCACTGTCCATTGTGCCTGAAATATGGGCATCAAGAACTATGTAGCCTCCATTAAAGCCTTTGTCCATTTATCCACTGACTGTAACTAGATTAAACTGCCACTCCTGATTTTTCTCTCATGGAAGGGATGGTTTCACCTGGTCAGCTTCAGAAAGTCCAAATTAAAAACATTTATTGACAAACAGTTTTATGAAACTTCACTGAGGAAATGTGCATAGGCTGTGGTTTGGTTCTTAAAAAAAGGGCCTGTTTCCATGTAAATATGATAATCAGAGTATTAGAAAGAATAAGTCAAAAAAGAGAAAGGTCTTGATTTTTTCTGACGGCTTTCAGAATCTTCTTGGAAGCATCAGTGCAATGATAAATGTTGAGGTAAAGGTGAGGAGTAGAGTGAGGATGGTTTGTGTTGACACTGATCGATATCCTGTGATATCAGTCTTCCTTTCAGTGTAAAGGGCACAGATGGGGACAGACAAGGGGATCTTGTGCAGCCACATCTATTCAGAATCACCATTTAAAGCCACAATCTGGCCCTAATATGAGCTTTTGCCATTTAGACCTCTGCAGCCACAGAGGTATCACCGGGGCTTCCTCCATGGACAGATTTGCTCTCCTAGGTCTGGTAGTACTGCAAGACAGCTATGAAAACTTTCATCTTTAGGATACCTCGAACTTTTCTTCTGTCAGATAGTTTAGGATATCAGGGCAGGAATATTGGACATCGAACTTCTCTGATGCCCAGCAGTATAACACAGTTAAAACGATTCTTGAAGAAACATCCCAAGAAAAGCAAGAGAAATGGTTAGTGTCTAGTCTAGGCTATTTCATCCCTCTGAATTTTCAGAGGGACAAATCAAGAGCAGCATTCGGGAGTTTAGTAAGTTTAGTGAGTTGGCATTCTAAGAGAATTCAGAATCACCATATTCCACTGATGCCAGAAACAGGCTACCAATTTTAATGCGAGAAAGATTTACTTTTGTAGTCCCACATAATCGGGGAGACATCCCATGAGGTGTAAAAGTACCTAAGAAATTGTTTCAGAGCAAGTCAGCTGATACATCATGACCACAGAGCTCTTGTATGAATTCCTAGGATTTGTTTTCACATTACCATTGTAATAGTTCAGGATCCCCCAAGTGAATTCCTATAGAGGAAGTAGGTTAAACACCTCAGATTAAACCAGTCAGATGTTAGACTGGAGCATTATGGCGATGCATAGAAGAGTATTCCATGGACAGAAATTGTCAAGAAGTGGTATTCTCTGCCTTGGGAATAAAGGCCTACTTTAAAATAGGAAGCAAAACACCTAAGTCTATTTAGGCTCCTAACTCCATGTTTAGACAGTGAGGAACTGTCCTGATTTTCAGTTGCGCTAAGCAGTCAGCATCTCATGTCGAATTTAGAGAGATGTAGGGGCTCCAAACAAAATCTGGAATTCTGTTTTGATGTTTTTATGTCATTTAACAGAGTAGCTTTTATCTCATAAACCAACAAATTTCTTAATAGAAATTAAATCAAAAATCCCAAGGCCAAATGGTGAGTCCATAAGTACTTGATGCTTTCAGTCATTCACTACAGCTACTGATCACTTTTGAAAATTTCTGGGAATGATCAGAAGGCAGCATTTACTTATATGGTGGAAGTGAGGAGACTTCTGCGGAGCAAAACAATTCCCAGCAGTAAACTTGGCTCATACAGCTCCACCAGACCATGCTCAGGACCTTGATGATGCTCTCTGTCACTATGTGGATCTCTTTGGCAGCTGACCCGAGCAGAGGCTGACCAAACACTCCAGCCCATCCTCCAAGAGTGTAGGATTATGGTTCTCCTTTGTGCTTCTCTAATTTGTTTGCTCGGTTGTTGTCCCCTTTGACACAGAGAGCAAGTCTGGCAGAGGACACAGGCAAGAATCTCTCAGCCGTGCTTTGCAGTCCATAGCAGAGACATGGGAACATCCACAGGAATAGCCAGCTCAAAGCAGGAGAAAGGCTGTTTTTTCCCTTAGTTACAGGGTTACAGGGGTGGCTGGGAGATGAGTCCTGTGCAGAGCTGGTCCTCCTCCCATGCTCATCACTACTGCATTCTCTGACAGGACTCTTTCCCTGTATTTGTGAGATAAAACTATTCACTTGCCATTTTCCCACTAGCCAGTCTGAAATGACAAAACACTTCACTATTTCACAGACCACTGGGACTCTTTTCTGCAACTGACCTATATTGGTTATAAGCTTCATTTGTTCTGGCCTGCACTCCGCTCTCTTCTCCCACATGGAGCACATGCACTGCTCCTCCCCCTCAAACAAACACCTTTACACATCCAAGGACATTGTAAAAATAAAATTATCACAATCTGGCCCTCCGGGAACCTCGGTTTTACAGTTTGTCCCACTCTGATGCCAACAGAATTCACAACCCAGTTCAAGAGAGACAGACAGTGAGTGAGAGAAAGCAGGCAGACAGGCACAGACAGAAGGAGATGGAGGAACTGGGGAGAGAGAAAAGGAGCAGAAGGAAATAAACAGGCCTCCAAGTCTAGAACATAATGGAGAAAAGGGCATGGAGTTTTAGGGACAAAAAACCCTTAAAATTATAGAAAATTGAAGGAAGAGAGGAAGAAGTAGATAAAAAATGCAGAAGTACAGAAGAGAAAAGAAACGATTAAAGGGAAGAGGGGGAGGTCAAGTCAGGCAGCAAAGCAAAGTAGTGTCTGTGAAACAAGGCAGAAGAAATAAGAAGGTGCCTGTAAATCTGAACACTACTTCATGTGTCCTTTTCTATTGTGAGTATACTGTGAGGAAAAGGGTAAGAGGAAAGGGAAAGGAGGATAAACAAATACCTGAGTTGCCATCTGAGCTTCTAATAGTCAAACAGATATGCTTGAAATAGGCAGTCCACAGGTTGCAAATGCTCAGGTACAAATTGCAGTTTAGCAGGTAGGAAACAGTCTGCACTAGCATAGTAGCATTTACATTGGGTCCACTGGGTCGCTCCGTGCACTGGCAGCAAGCTCGGAATGCATAAAACTGCTTCTGTTTAGTACTGGGGAATTGTACTCTGATGGCTGCCTTGCATCCTCTCTCAGGTTCCAATTAGAAAACCCCAGCCCCAAACATACGAGTGCAGTTAATCTCCCTTCTTTTCATACAAATCCCTTCCTCCTCACTGCCTGATGCCAGCTCTTGTTTGCATTCCAAGGGTTCATCTCTATCTAACCTTGTTCTTTTGTTGCTCTGCTTTCACTCTTATCTTTCCTTATGGCTCCCCTTCCTCACTCCCATTCATTCAACTCACCCTTACACCATTACAAGCCTTTATCAATACACACACACACACACACAGAACTTATCCCCACCTCTGCAGTTATCTACTTACCTATGAGTGTAGTACCTGGCTGGCACACATCTCTCTCCCACAGACAATCCATTGATTTCCACACCACAACCCTGCCAAATCTGCCTGTTTTTCCTTCTTTCACAGCCTTTCTCTTGCTGCCCCCCAGCCAGACTGTTTGTCTCTCCCTGCACAGTTCTTTACACTCTTCCCTCTCCCCAACTCTGCTCATCTGTCTGTCTGTCCCTCCTTCCCACAGTTCTGTCCAGCTGATACACATGTACCCCAAAGCTTCTGTCCCCTTCTCCCCCCTGCCACATTTCATTCCTTTGTGTCTCCTACACACCCAGGCCCACACTTGCTCTCTCCCATACTGAGAGGAGGCAGCAGCAAAGAATTTGCTGCTGACCGCTGCATTGCTAGGAGGCAAACACATGGCTGGCCTTGTGCAGGCCGGTTTCTGCCTGAGTGCCCCAAGTCACATATCCCCAGCATCATCTCCAGCACTGGGAAAACAGATGGTATAATAAATGAGCACAGTCTGATAAAAGGAGGAAAGGCTGCCTGCCTTGGACGCTCCTCATCCACATGGAGACACACATCCAACATGGGCACAACCCTCTCACTCCTACACAAGTCCAGTTTTGTGCCAGAACTAGCCAGCTGAACAGGGCACAAGCTCTTCCCTAGCACCAGATGGAGAGGGGTAGGAGAGGGTGGCAGTGGATAAAATGACCAGTGGCTATCTTTCTGACCACAGCTTCTAATCCTGGAAAGCAAAGTACATAGGAGGAAATAAGTGGTCTTAAGGTCATTGGGAGGGCTGGTATCATAGGATGTATAGTAGAATTGGGACACATATAAGACCTTCACATGCAGAGACAGGAGGAAAAAGGCAAGAGGCATGGACAGGGAAGAGGAGTCAGGTATCAAAATAGCTGTTGACCAAGGCATTCGGGGATCACTTCTATCTCAGTGAAGAAGGAAAGGCAACCTACAGGCAATCTTAGCTGTGAGGGCCATCAAGAGCAATGACATACTCTGTTGAAGGGAAATAGCCCCATACCTCAAAAGAGACAGAAACCAGAGGGCAGGGTTTGCATTACTCTACTTTTGCTCATACCAGAACCATCCTCCTGCTCTTATCCAGTTCCATGACATTGTCCAAGAATGCTCCTTTACCACTTCCACTACTTCCCCAGAGACCTCCATCCGCATCCTTTCCTCTGCATTTACCTGTTAGAGGAAATCCATACTTGCTACCCTTTCTAAAACCACCAGAATTCCTTCCTCATCTAATGTTTTCACATTCATTGCAGCCTCTTTGCTGACCACAGCACTGAAATGCATTATCTTAACCCTGCAAGACATCTTTCCTAGATACTCTGTTCTGCTGTGCCTACAAGCTGATTTTATGCCTCATGCTACAACTGTAACCTAAATCTCAACACCTCCAGTTTTTTACAGTCCTCAAATTGAAGCCACCCAACATCACAGAAACAAAGTCCTAGATATGGCCCACAATGGCCACACATAACTGTTAGACTAAGAGAGAGCAACACTTCACAGGACTCAAAATGAATTAGCAAAAGCAGAGAAGGGAAACCAACATAGAAAATATTCCTTCCATCCCTTCTGCTGTATGAACTGATCGTAAAGTTTCTGTTGTGAGGTATCAATGCTTGAGTTGTATTGGGCATTTCTGCCTGGTCAAGTGGAGGTGCAGGTTCTCTTTCCATTCCCTGAATGTTTTCATGATGCAGCATCACAATTAGGCATAAATGTATGCGTTGTTGTCCACTCTTCCCCCCCGCCCCCCCAATAAATAAAAGGTTAAAGCAGAAAGGTCATGATACTTTTTGGCAAAGGAAAACAGAGATAGTGGAGATAGAATCAAATTGTGTTCTAAATATGTTTATAAAGATGTGTGGGTACCAATTGTAGATAGCTATTTCCTTCCACTCAGAATTTGCCTCAGAAGAGCTGTACTCAAATATGAATTTCCAATATCTCTTCACACTCTTCCACCCTGATAGTCTGATAGTGCCCTCAGCATACCTACTCTATTTTTTCTGGTCTCACCTGGATACACTGTCTCCAGCCACTGCTGCTCACAGCATCACAGCTTGCTGTTCTTAGCACACTATTCCTATCATTCTGGATTCTTGCTACTGCCCTTTCAAATTCCAGTGTCAACCCTGTCACACAGGCTTTAACTCTTCCTGCCTTGCCCTACATCTTCAACCTAAACTGATGGCTACTGGTGACTTTCCCCATCATGGCTCTGACTCCCCCTGTCCGCCCTTGCCCCTGAAAGCTTGGCTCTGAAAACTTCCTTTCAGTTATTTATTCTTACCACTTGCCCTTCCACCTGCAAGGTCATCCAGCTCTAACCTGTATCCTCATTTTCCGTCAGTGGCTCATGCAAAAATTACTTTTCCTCCCACTTTATTTCCATACTGCATTCTAAAAGACGGGAAAAAGCCTTAGGTTTTCCTGCCCTTAAATCCCACCCTCCCAATCTGCCTCAGCAAATCCTTAGGGCTCTTAATGCCGGAATACAGACCTACATATTTCTGAGATATTCCTGTTCCCCTACTGGCCCTGCATTTCCCCTGTCTGGGACACAGAAGTCGATCACTTCTACCTTTATACCCTTTTCCTCACAATCCCTAACTTGCAGCCCTCATATTAGCTATTTTTCTAGAACGTGTGCAGAAAGATTACAGGCTCCACATATCTCCAACTGACGTTCATCTGGCTGGAGGGAAACTCATCAAATTGACCCCAGCCCTGACCCCATCTTGGCATGTAGGGTCTGTCACATTTCCCTTTTAAACATTCCCAGACTAAATCTCAGAAACCAGGAAAGGGAGAAATTCTAAGCTTCTCTTGACAGACAGCTCTAGGGGACAAAATATGTGAAGCCCTGAGAGAAAAACAAAAGACCTGCAAGGAGTCAAAAAACTCTACCAAAAATTCCCACCAAAACCTCAGGTTAGAAAGAGAACAGCCAGCATCTGACAAAGTTACACTGCAGCAAGCTCTGAAAAGCTGAGATGAGGCTGCCAGGACTCAGCTGGTGGTCACCTGCCAGGAAATTACACTCTAGACTGAGCAACATGCACATCTCTCAGGTGACTTCCACAGGGAGTCACAACAGCTAAGAGCCCTGAAAAGACTCAAGACTGAGTAGCTCTCTTCTTCCTCCCTCCTCCAAGCATTGTTGTTCCAGGTCAACAGAGCCAAGGGCAACTGGCACAGAAGATACTGTTCTCCAGGCAAAATGACAGCAGGAGCAGGAAATAGGACACGAGAAGTAGAGATGACGTGCCCCTAGGCCAAAAGAGATGTTGTGGAGGCCAATATGGCCCTTGACGTGCCCCTGCTCTGACTCTACCTTTGCTGCAGAAGGTCCAAGACGTCCCTCAGCCCTGGGTTACAGAGTACCATCTGCAAGATCGAAAAGTTACTTGTGAAGAGCAAGCAGAGGTAGATATTGTCCATCAAGGAGCAGATATGAGATAGTTAAAGGACTGACAATGCATGGGGAGAGAGGAGTCCCGTCATGCAGGTGTCAATAATAGGGATGTCTTCCTGCCACTAGCAAATAATCTGCCATCAATGTTGCTGACTTTGTGCAGGCAGATAAGACTACAACTGCAAGCAACTGCCACCTGAACATCATAGATTCAGTAATTATTAAAAACAGAGCACAGCCTTGAGTTGCGTAAGGACCCCCACGGATCTGCATAAGCACGAGCAGAAAGTTGCTGCCTCCAGAACAGAAATGCAGTATTTTCCCTGCTGTCAGCACCTGCGTCAGGCTCCCAGTTTCTCTTGAGATACAGCTCTTAATTGGGATAGATTGTACGTTTTCTGCTGCAGCCCAGCCCAGCTCCCAGTTTAATTGCTAGCCTGTTTTGTGCTTTCCATGCTACTTCTTTCCTCACTTAATCTAATAGAATTATAGGAAGTATTGCTGGGAGGACCTCAGGAGGCCACACAGTTTATCCTTCTGCCCCAAGGCAGTATTTCATTTTCAACAACATCATGTGTCTTTTGCTATCAGGTCAGATTGGTCCAAGATGTATAGTGGGTAAAGAAATGTAGCTTATCCAGGGGAGTCAATTGGCATAAAAAACTAAATCCAGCTTTTTAAGTCACTAAAGTTGTATCAGAAATAACCCTGGTCCAAATGGTATAATCTATCAGATCAGTCTTTTAAAAGATGTCCTTTCTTAAGTTTAAAGCCTTTAAAATGAACAAATCTCTGGAAGAAACTGTTTTGACAGCCCTGTTTCAGTATATTTAATGCTTCATTATGAACATCAGTGACCGCTCCATTGTTAAGACTTAACTGATCTTATCGCAGCGTGATCAGCTTTGAAACTCCTATTAATTCCCACAATAAAACCTGATCTTTCTGGAATTTTACATCCTGAATTTCACTGCACACAAAACAAAGCCATTTAAGTATCTTTAATATGACAAATTTACACAAACGAATTTTCAGTAAAATTTCGGAATGTCAGACAACTTCTTAATGCTTTTTCTTCCAAGACAATTTGACTAAAAATTCTACTTTTGTTTCCTTTGGTCTACTAATCTAAGAAGAAATGTTTTGCAGCCTTGGGAATAGATAATGCAGAAATTAGAAGGATTAAAAAAAATCTGCTGATGATCAAGCTAAGTAAAGCAGGGCACAAGTATAACAGAGATTCTGTGCAGACCCATGAGGACCAAAGGAAAGGTAAGAAGGAGGGACCCCAGGGAGAAAAGAAATGGTTTTGTCTAATCAAACAAGCATGCAGGAAAAAGGACTACATATCTATTAAAACCAGTTAAAGGCCTGTTTGTTTCCTTCCCCTTTTGAAATTTCAGTTCTGGTTGAGCTGGGTCTTTTCTGTGTTGCAACACTCATGCTGAGCACCTGCAGCACTGCACAGAAGGACAAAGCAGGGGAGCTGTAAGAACACAACAAGCCTCCTGGTCAGCAGACAGGCTTTCTGTCTTCTCCCACTGTTCTCCACAGCATCTGTAATTCAGACTGATGCTAAGCCTATAAGCAGCAAACACGCATCCTCCTCACTCTACAGATGTGACTGCCACAGTTAGTAAACAAGGAGGAGAAACTTAATAATGGCTCCAGACTCTTACTCATCCTTCTGGTCCAGATCACTTACTCACCACCCTGAACTCTTTCAAATAGAGACAAAACTACTTCCCATGTTTGGCTTCCATGTTTTCTACCCCCTCTTCACTCCTAGCCTCTACAACCAAGGTCACAATTAAGCCAGGAAAATAGAAACTACCACCACTTGCATCAGGCTAGTATTATACAGCACATTACCTAGGAAGGACATGCTGTTAAAAACGGTTGAGATTGTTATTGTCAAACACACTATTCTGAAGGGCATTGAATTGTGTCCACATTAGTGCTTGAAACAGTCCTGTAAAAATCAAGTTGGATAACATGCATTAGACACAACTTCCTTTCTAATTGTAGTTGTGGCCTGTAGAAGAGGGAAAGGGGCAGTGGGTGAATCCCTACTATTAGCTAATTAGATCATACATTTCCTCTCTCAGGCAATACATCTTTCCCTGCATGGGCTGCATTTTTCTTCACTAACTTCTCAAAAGCAGCTTCCCTATAAATCACAAAACACCACTGCAAGCATTCCCTTAATGAGCTCCTCCAGCTTTTACATTTATTTTATAAAACAGCATTCACCAGTCTTCATCTTACTGGTGCATTTACAGTGTTTATTTGAAGTTATGGGAGGTCCTTCAGGTGCAGACAGATGGACTCCCTGCTTAAAGATTGCACAGAATTCATTTCATTACCTATTCCCAAGGCATTCATCCTCCCTAGATACACTATGTCACAGGTGACATACATGTCAACTATATTATTTTCAATATGAAAAAATATGTGTCTTGTTTTGTGATCACATTGCCAATGGAAGCAGGGGGAAATGAGACACCAAATAAAAACAAACCTTCTTTAGTTCCTTAACAAGATCAGCATAGCATCCCAAATAGCTTTTATTCTTACTAGTTCGAGACACCAGCACCTGCAAGCAAAAGTCTATACAGCCTATGTAAATCAACAGAAAACACCCAGGATTAACAAGACAACCAATGTAAGGCACAAATGCCAGTAATGCTAATCCAATTCAAAAAAGAGTGAGTCTTCTAGTAACTCCAAGTTAATGGAGGATCCCCTCCTTCTTTGGAGCTTTCCCATCTTGTTCTGTCATTTTTGAGTTGGCTTCTAGCAAAAGAAACTTTTGTTTTCACTTCTTGTAGACTGAGCTCCTACTCACCCTCTTTAACTGGTATTCATGCTCCCTAGCGAGTTCCCTGCATCAACACCCTGTTGCCAGTGAAATGAGGCCAGTGCTTCTCCAGATTTTTGAAGTGCTTCATAAACTCTGCTGCAACATCTGCAGCCATATTTATGATGTTCAATTTAATGTACTTTTCCTAGCACTGGGCATAAAAATGATTATAAGCCACACATATAAAAGTCTTGAAATACAGATTCCTGAAAAGACTGCCTGAAAAATCACTCAGTGCTTAGTCTCTACAAAACTCAGCTTCCTTTGCCCAGGGGGGTCTACCATAATCTGGAAGATAATAGTTAAATTTTTTAAACTCTTGGTGTTAGGCTCAGTTACAAGGCAGGACCTCACCACAGATGCTTTTGCATACTGCATTAACAAAGACTCTTACACATGCAACATCAGTACCACACACAAAAGAGCAACTCTCTCTAGGCTTTTACCCTTTCTAATATGAAACTTCTAGCCAGACATAGCTGAGTCAGAGCAACTTAGCCAGGCTGTCTTTCATTTCCTTAGTCCTGTTTCCACTAGCAACATCAGAACAGTGGTCTTTTATCTGAAATTCAATGACAAGCAGAGAGACTTTAATAAGAGGACTCTGATTTTCAGATTGAGAACTGAACCTAATCAGAATGGTATTGCCAAATTCAGCAGACAAAAATGACACAACAATATGTAAGATGATAAAGACAAGAAGAAGAAAAGGTAAATTTTTATGAATTTTAGATTCATCTTTAGAATAGAAAAGGTATTCTTGCAATTTGACTGCATTTTGCAGCTCAGGCAATTTGGATGTGCCTGCAGGAAGCCCTTCCTGCTCACTTCAAGGGAGGTGGCAGCCTCTGGAGAACTCCTGTGACCTGGGACCAGCAGAGGGCACTGCGTCACCAAGTGACAGCGGTTGGACGCAGCACAGCTCCCACCAGGCAGGGACAGAGAGCCACGCCGAAAGAAAGAAACAGATTCTGGAAATTGGAAACATGCATCAGTCACCAGCATATCAATCCTACAACTGATAAGGGCAACACTGTTAAAACTGGCCTCTAACTCTAGACTCTCCTGGAAACACACCTAAATCCAGCTCTGCCCTCACACATCTCAGTCTCCAGGTGCTGATTTTAGGGCAGTAAACCTCCTTCTGAAAATGCTTTTCAGGGGGTAGGGCTAAATTGGTCCTGCGCTGCAGCGTATGCATCAAGGCTAGCTTAAGTCGAAAAACATCCTGTCATCTTCTTCTCTCCTTTTCCAAACCTCTAAATCCTTGCTTGTAGCAGCAGGAAGTCTGTTCAGACAAAAAGATATCAAAGCAAAGAGCTGGCAATTTCCATTCTGTCCTCCCCTTTTACTCTCCACCTCCTCCAACCTAGCAGACTTTCAATGAGCAGAGAACCAAGTTAGAAGACATGAAAGGAATGCTGAGGTAGCAGCTTCAGAAAAGTGTCTTTCCACTTGCTTATTTCTAGTTTATTTTGAATTACCAGAGGATGACCATGAAGTAGCAAATAGCTCATATTTTTTCTTCTCTTTGTATTCAATCCAGCAGAATTCTCAGTACCAGAAGAAGCTTAGAGGAAAAATAAATCATACCAGTCAGGCTAGTGAATGAAAAGTTTCCACTCTCTCTTTGTACAGTTGGTGGAATAATTTTGCCAGGATGTGGAAAGGGGCCTCAAAATTTTTCGTTTCCTTCTGTAAAGAAATGAGAAAGTTGTGAATTGCAGATAGAATAAGCATTTGACTATTTCTGCTCTGTTTCACCAAAGAATGATTAAAACTGAGTTAGATGACAAACAAAGGAAAGAGAATCCCCAGTTATCTTTCTCTGCCTGAAAGATAAGATAAAACCATACCCTTGCACAGACGGTGAAAGGAGCAGATACTCACCACTGACATCTCACAGTATTCCAGGCCATGTTTCTCAGCCCATTCCTGTGCTTGTTCCTGCTCCACAACTCGACGATCAGCTAGGTCTGTTTTATTCCCCACTAAGACACCTACAGAAAAAAAGACATGAAACAAAAGCAAAAAACTCCAGACCATCAATGCTGACTTACAAGCCATAAATACTGAAATATTTTTAGAAGTAGCTGAAAAAGTTGGAGGTGTAGAGTAGTCTGTAACTACCTAGAAAAGATTACAAAAAGGAAACATATTCAAGCCTTATCTGCTTTTCGATAAAAGCAAAGGAGTTGGAGTAAGCCATGTCTGCCTCTGACTTACAAGAAATGCTCTATTCCACAGTTCAACAAAAACAACTGCTGCCATACAAGAGTGGAGTGTAGATAACAAGAATCACACCCATTCTTACCTGGGATGTGCACCCCAACTGCTTGAGACCTCAGCTTCTCCAACCATTTGTTACAGTTGTTGAAGGATTGCTCATTAGTGACATCATACACAAGGCACAGGACGTTGGGTTGCTCCCACTGCACAGCAAGAAAGGAACACTGTCAGCTCTAATGATACTGATGTGGTCAACAGCCATGCTGTAAGCATGGCAAACACAGCTGCTAAGATGAAAATAAAAAGCCCAACACCCAGGAATCCTACGCCCTGGCTGAGGTTTCACATTTCAGTTGACCCAACAAAATTACTGACATTGGGAGAGATGGTCTTGCTTTCCTCCCTAGACCCGTCTGTGCAGTTCTGTCCCTTTACTTGTATCAGCTCTGGCACTCATCTCATCCCTGGGGAAGCCGATTTTGCATGCTGAATCAGCACAAAATTAATCCTTAAAATAAAGTAGAAAGGTTTTCTTCCAGTTCGAGAAGCTAAGCCAGCTTCTAAAGAAAGTCCCTTGCAAACCAGATCCAGTGCAAGTACAAAAGTGGAATTGCTCTTGTAGACAACGAACCATTAGGTTGACTTAGCCATTTTATGAAAGCTCACATCAATTAACTGATTCTGCTTCTCAAATTGAGATAACACAGTAGAGAACTGTACAGGGAAGGTCACAAATATGTGAAGGAAAAAACCCAAGGGCAGGATTACGTTCAAGGACATAAATGAATCCTGTTGGATCAAAGACATCACTGTAACACAAAAAAAAAATCTCTCCCACTGTTGAAGTTGCAGCAAAACAGATGTTTTTCTAAGAAATAAAAAGAACTTTAAACAACAGTAGACAGAAATTCTCAGTTCAAGTTCCCTATTTTGTTTTTAAGAAAACTGCCTCTCTGCTTTCCTTTTTCTTAAAAGTATTTCTTCTACTACTTATACAAGTTTTAGAGAGATAGAACAGGATGTGTTGGCAACTGAGGTAATTGCTCCCATTTACACTAAAGACAAAGTCTGCTACATCTGCCAGACTGGGGAGCTCAGATCTTCAAAGCAAAAACACTTCTTTGGAAGAGGACTATTACATAAGACTTACCAGTTTCTCCAGCATTTCAGAAAATAGATCTTTTCCTGCAGAGTCAAAAATGAAGAATTCCTGAAAGCGGAAACAGAAAGAAGGCTCTTGCCAAGAAAAATGCAGTGTAGGGAAGCGTTTTGGAAATAAATACTGCAACTTGTAACTCCAGTATATTATTCAGTACAGCAGTGTCATGTCTCTAAGGGACAAATTTCCTGGTGTCCTGTGGTGACTTTATGATGCTTGTGTCCCCAATCATCTGTTCTGTTTATGCTGGACATTGTGTTCTGCACCTTTAAGACTGCTTCTGAGAGTGAAGGGGGAGAAAAGAAGTGTAGAGTTTGTTTGCAGAAACTGCACCCACTCCTCTACATCCTTCTCCGGACTACGGTGTCTGCAGCATGGACAGACAACAGCTTGACAAGACAAGAGCACTCCTTTGCTTTTTAGTTACTTTTTAGCTAGCTGAAGCAGAAAAGTTCCCCAGACTGTGTTTTTTATTTTTCTTGGAACTGTTTGAACCTGCTCTCGACTGAAAACCCAGAACACTGGGAGCTCACGCCTGTAGCCCATCTGGGGCCGGGATGCTACATTCCAGCACCAGAGGGGCTGATAAGAGACTGAGCAAGCCAAGCTACACCCCACAGCAAGGGCTTTCTGAATTTGCCATCTCTTCAGAACAGCAAGAGGTTTTATTGTTTAATATTATTCAATTTTTATGCTTGTGAATACTTTGCTTGTTAAATAAACAGTTTTTTCCACTTTTCTCCAAGGAAATCTTTTCCCAGACCAGTTGGAGGAGGTGCTGCTTGAATCTTCTTTTCTAGAGGGACTCCATTCAGAGGTTTCTTCTCAAATTTGCCTAAACCAGGACACCCTCACTGAGAAAACTCCAGATAGTATGAGAAAATAGCCATTTTTCAAGTATAAGCAGTAAAAGAGTTACTTCCAAGGCTCCAAGCTTAGTTTCCATTCCTACTGGAAACAGAATATGTGGAGTAGGACAGTAACCTCTCCTATTTATACAAAATTATATACATTCCATTATTAAGGAAAAATAACAGATAAGCTTCGGCTTCTGTAGTTCCAAGAATGATGAACTAAACCTGAGTGCTTCAAAGGACAGAACAAAACCTCAACAAAGCTGGTAATACCTGTGGTTTAAAATGTTGTGTTGGATACAAGTATATAAAAATTACATTTTAAAGGCGAAACTAACCCTGGAGTATCAGCAATTATACATGATCAGCCCAATTTCCTTAATGCAACTTAATTGCCCTGTGAACATGCATAGTGATCTTCCACCAGAATGAGACTCGTGTGGGGCTTGAGCTCTGGGTGTCTCTTTCTGACCCAATTTATGTCACAGAAAAACTCACCACACTATCACTTGTCTCTGGAATTGATACAGCCTTCACCAACAGTTCTGTGCCCGCTGTCTGTCAAGAAGAATCAGGAAAATGAGGATCAGGAGAGTTTTTAAGAGCCTCTCCAACTGCATACCAACCATGCATTGGATTGAGGCAATTCTTGTGAATCATTACAATTCCATCAAACACAGACTGCTGGAAACTCAGAAATATTCCTCCTAGCTCTGGTAACCTAATCTCAGCATTATGTCAAAGACTCATAGATTTGCTCAGAAGGAGGAAGAAGGAGAACAAAAGAGGTTTGCTTATACACAGCTCAGAGTAGTAGCTGAAGTCTGTAGGTCTACGTTCACTCTCACACTGCTGCTCTAATGCACGCCTTAGAACGTTTTGCACTAACCATGTGATAAACTAACATATGGGTCTGAGATTTGTGCTTCTTCCACTTTTTATCTCATTCTGCTTTGTAGCTCATTTGCTTGTTCTATTTCTATCCTTAAATTCTGCCTTCCATCTTTATTTCAATGAATAAACATATTTTAGGGTTTTTTTTTCCTCCACACTCATATTTTCCTTTTTTTACTTTACTTATATTTACTTTTATTTTTATCCTGCTTCTGATTAGTCATCACCATTGATTCTTACACTGAAAGACTGCAAACTGTATCCTCTTCATCTGGGAACAGTTTCTGTAGATTGTAATTATCTTGGGGCTATGCAGCACATCTTGGTGTTTGCACAGTGATAAGTGCACTGTCCACATGCACATTTAATAGCTGGAATTAAAAGCTTTCTCCTTCAGCAGTGCTTTTTCATAGAGTAGTCCCTAAAGGAGGGAGCTCTCTAACACCACAAAACCTTATGAAAACATTGGTTCAGCAGGAAAAATCACAAGATTAACTAAATCATTCTACCTTAAGTTTCAACACCAGCACCTACACAACTCAGACTTACAGAATGTTAAACGTTTTCTCTTTGGAATCTAGGGTGTAAGAAAGAAAACCCTCTAAGATCCCACTTCAAATGCCTCAACTTAATATCATATTTATTTTGTTCTAGGCCTCTCAGTTTTTCCATTCATCTTAGAAAAATTTTAGACAGCAGTCTGAGCCTGTTGCATGCTTACCAGTGTGTAGTTCTTCTGAAAATGAGCCCCATCACTGCAAAACATCTGGGCTAAAGCACTCTTACCCACAGCTGGATCACCTGCAAAATCAAAACATAAAATATTTTTTTTTCATACTAAATAATCTTATTTTTCCTCAGTTCTGTTACTATCACATATTGTAAGAGCCTGGATGCTCTCGCTTTGAATACAGGCATTTTAACTGTCCCATGAAGCACAAAACCTCTAAAAGGTAATACCCACATGAAGAAATGAATATTGCCATTATGCAATAATGGCAGCTGATATCTGATTTCTGACCTATGCACAGAAAAGGACTGCCAGATCAGGGTGGAACTGCTGTTTGCTCTGATATTCATGCCTACTCCACAGACCTTACCTAGGAATTAGAATTTCCCAGATACGTTATCACGTACAGAAAATCACAATGTGATAAGGAACTGGGCTTCCTGGGAGGCTATTTCTTCTCCTTAGGTTACCCATTTCTCCAGACTAAAATCCTTGTTATATACTAAGACAAAGCTGATTAAGCTGGTAACATTTCTCAATGAACTCTTCTTGCTGACCCTGCTGAGAGAGCAGCTCTTGCTGACTCAATGCTGCTGGTGGCTTATTAGTTGCATCCTGGGCATAACAGAAGCAAACGTCAGAGAGAAAGCACATGGCTAGAGAAAAGAGCCTGCCGATTCATCCCTGTATGGAAGGAAAAGCAAGGGGCTTTGGCTTTTGCTCTTCTAGAGCCAAGGCTTTCTGATAGGCCTTGCAAAACACTTCAGGCAAACCTGGCAGCTGCCTCATTTGGCCTGCTCTTACAAAACTCTGGGAGATCCAAAGCAATCACAAGATCACAGAATATGCTGAATTGGAAGAGACCCACAAGGATCACTGGGTCCAACTCCCAGCCCTGCATAGGACCATCCCCAAAAGTCACACCATGTGCCCAAGAGTATTGCCCAAATGCTTCTTGAACTCTGTCAGGCTTGGTGCTGTGACTACTTCCCTGGGGAGCTGTTACAGAGCCCAGTCACATTCTGGGTGAAGAACCTTTTCCTAATATCCAACATAAACCTCCTCTGACATAACTTCAGGCCATTTCCTCAGGCTCTGCAGAACTCACAGATGCCCTTATTACAACATGAAAAAAAACTTAAATCATAACCCTTTCTAAACAAAGACTTAATGCTTCCAAAGAGCTTATCATTTCTCCACATAATGTCTCCCTAGCCTTCATAGTTAAAAGGACAGAAGCCAGTAATTAAACACCTCAATGGTTAAAGCTTTACCCTTAAAGGCACACTCATAACAGCCAAAATGGAATATAAGCGTTTCACATTATGTTGTTAATAAATAAAGCCAGAAAGGTAGTATTTTAAATTATGTTGTTAATGAGGAAACCAAGAAAGGAGTACATTATTGACTCTATTACATCTTCCTAATAGTGTTTTGAAGGAAATTGGTAAAGCTCTCTGGTCACATACTATTACAGAGGAGGAAAGGTGTTTTGGATAGTGACAATTACCCCTAGATGCATTAATCAAATGTAGCTCTTGTTTAAACATTTTTAGCATGCTTACTTACTTCGAGCTCAGTTGGGCTCATAATATTTAGACAGGAAAATCTGGTAAGTCAGCTTGTTTGTTCTCTGATCAGTTCAAGCTTGTTTGGAAGACAACACTCTGTTCTGAGTGGAAGCTATTCTGTATTTCAATAGACAATTAGATCTGTCTTTGTAAAATGAGATTGCTTCAAACTGTGCAGGCATCAGTCAGCACAAATTCTTAACTAATGTGTTGACTTTCTTTCACTTGAAAGCCCCAGGTGTTCCTTCCCTCTTTTTATTCTTTGCCATCCTTATTAGTCCATCACACCAGTATACTTACTCAAACTAAGTTTCCTTGCCCTTTTCAGTTTAGTCTTAAGTGCCAGTAGTGCATGATGGCACAGTATATATACCGTGATTCTATCCAGATTTTTATTATTCTGCCAGAATCTGTATGTAGGGTCTTTCAAAAATGCACGCTACTGCCAGTTGTCTCTCTACAATGAAAACCTTTGCGTAGTGTCTCAAAAGTAAGCACAGACAACAGATCTTTTTACTTTTGTCTATGTAAATGACCCTTGAGATAACAGAGGAATTGTCTTCTATTGTCAATTTAATAGTCTCTGTCTTTAATAAGAGCCTTTCCCCCTGTTCTCTTTGACCTTGGTGTAGCTCCCAATTCTGTGTTACTGGCTCCTCACTACCATTTCCTTACGTCCACTAGAGCTCCCAATTCCATTTCTGATGGGTTTGCTCCTATCTATGTAATTGCATTTTCTTGCACTCTTTAGGTTGTTGTGGGTACTAGTATCTTAGGTCCCTTTCACTATAGTGTTTTTTTCTGCAACAGAGGTTCCATTTTGCCTGGTCTGCTTCATTAATTTATTATTTTTAATAATATGTGGATATTATTGTACCACATAGAAGAACAATATATGGGATAGGACATTCCTGTTCTTTGTGCTGTGAACAGAATTGAAAAGGCTGCTCCAGACCCAGTAAGTATTAAGGACATAAACAGGTCATCCAAAGAAAACTTATGTGATTTTAAAAAGGTCATGGAATTGGCCTTTGGTAACACTAAACAACAAAACTGGATAGACTTCAGCAAAGCCAGTACACAAGGAAGAGGAAACTTCCAAATTGGAAATGATGCCTATGTTTCAAGTGTAGAAGGCAGGCAAGATATTAATGCTGTTCACAGCAGTAGAGCCACAAGGGAGATTAACTCTTTTGCCCTTGCCAAAGCCCACATCTGGCTTTGTGCGAGTTGATGGTCAGATGCTTCTGAGCTTATAAAAGGCAAAAAATTGTTCTGGATGAAATAATTTGGAAAGAAGCATTAAAGCTGGGAGTTGAGTGCACAGAAAGGTTTTATGGATTTGTGCTTTTGGCTGAGGCTGCACAGAGCTTCAATGTACAGGGAAGAGAAAAAAAGAAAAAGCTTTTTAAACAAAGTGTTAACAGCCAGCTGTACTTACTTTCAACACCTCCATAATCCATCCTCACTAAATAAACTGGTGTCTTTAGCTCATTTTTTTCCCAGGTTAGCCTCCAAATAGGGGAAAAAGATGCAACTGTGAAGTGTTCATGTTTCATCCTTCTACTCTTTGTTTAGGCTTTACCTTTCTACATACTCAGTCTTCCCGTCAGCCCAAAACAAGACTCACAAATGAGGCAGGACTCAGCTGCCTCCCCTGCTCCCTTCACGCTTTCTCCGATCTCTGCGCCCACCTTCCCACATTGCAGAAATACTCTTTTTGGTTTAAATTTTGGGATTTTTTCCTCTTTTTCAGATCCTGTCCTTGGATTTCAGCCGATCCAACTACACCTCACACCCTCCCTGGGCAGAACTCCGACTCCACGTGGCAAGCGGGGGCGGGTACCGAGTGGTAATAGCACACAGGACTTCCATTGTTCCCGTCCCCAGGCAGCCGAGGTCTTCACTTCTCTTCCGTTGCCTCTTTCCCCACCTCTTCTCCGACCCTGCAGCCGCTCGACGAAGGACTGTGGGAACCGGGCCGCCTGCGTTGCCGGCCTCGCCCCACCCCACGGCGCCCGCTCTAGTCCGCTGTGGCCTGCGGCATGGATGGGAGCGGCCGGGCCAGACTCACCTGCCAACAGGCACTTGGCAGCGAGCCTCACCATGGCGCCGGCCCAGGGCAGGCGGCGGCGGCGGGCCCGGACGGCGACAGCGGGAGTTGCCACCGCGCCGAGCCGCGGCCGTGGCAACAGCGTGGCCCTGGCAACCGAGCGACCACCCGCCCATCCCCATTGGCTGCAGACCCTGCTCATCAAGGCCACCCACAGTTATTATTGGTTCTCTCGTTTCTCCCTGCCCACCAGCCGTGTTGTCAATCAAAGCACATGCCCCGCTACTCCCGGTAGCGCCGCGGCGGTGCGGGAGGTGCGAAGGGGAATTCTGCCTGGCAACTAAGGACGTCATCGAAGTCCGGCTTGTTATTGGGTTAAACACAGGGGGCCTTGCGCCACGAGACTGAAATGACCCTCTGGGGGCACGGCAGAAAATGATAAAAGTTACGGGCAAGGAGCTGCCGCAGCCCGAGGCGGGAAGAGACGAGCGGGGGGAGAAGCCTCCACTTCCTGCCCGTGAGCCGGCGGAGGGCGATGTTCTGCGCAGACGGGCCTAGCTCCATGCGCCTTGCTGCGCATGCGCGCGGCGGCAGTTCGGTCTGTTCCGGCCTGTGCGTCCCTCGCGCTCGGCCCCGGCATTTGGGTCGGGCTTCCCTCAGTGGTAGGCGCGGGAGCTCAGCTCCATGGCTCAGCTCCATGACGCTCCGAGCTTTGCTGCCGCAGCTTCAAAGTCGGCCAAGAAGCCGGGTCAGCACGGCGGGAGCAGGCGGTTTGTGAGGCCGCTGTCACCCGTGGGAGTGGAGCTGAGCTCCTTACCTTCTCGGGCCAGCAGCTAATCCGCTCTCCTTTCCTCCAGTGCACACTTCTCCTTGTGTTTGGCCGTGTTGGTGTGCTCACTGAGAAAGCTACCTTGCTTGCTGATTTCTTAGCTGTTTTCTCCTTTTTTTCCCTCCTCTGTTTATCTTCGTAGCCTTCCACACTGCAGTAGACTAATTTCTTTATTTGTTTTCTCTTATTTTTAAAATATTTCTACAAAGCTCTTCCTTGGCTACTATTAAACTATTTCTATGCCCTATTTTTATTCTTTGAACTGATCTGTCCTTCTTAAGCAGTTCAAGCAAGTGGATTTGGGTGGGAACCGAAAAAGGGGACCACAAAACTTCCAGGGTTTTTCCCTCCTTGCAAACCTCTTTGAAAGATCTGTGCCATCAGAATGCATGCCATTAATAGCAATCCATACCTTTTTTGGGGTATAAACTTTGCTTGGCTGCACTTTGGATATTTTGTTTATTCTGGAACATAGAATGTGCTTACTGTGGAAAGCAGTGAGTAAGCTTGGGAAGAAGAAAATAATCAATAATGCATCTGTATTTGGGTTATAACATTGGACATTCCAAGGATCAAAAATAAAGTTTTCCAAGTTTTATTTTAATGTCAACATTTTATTTTAATGTGACTGCTTAGAAGGCATCTCTTTTACCTTTCCTGGGATAAATTACCTGTGACATGTCCAGCCAGGCAGGTAACATAAAATTAATGAGAGCCTATAGCTGAATCAAAGGAGTCTTCTATATGTGCACATTTCTTCTGTGATAAAAACACAAAGGGGACTTCACTAGCCTGATTAGGCAGACTTCAGTTGTAGATGATGACGACTTACAGTAAAATGTAGTGATGGAGTCATTACTGTTCCTTTAAAAGGGAAAAGAAAAATTAATTCCAGGTCTCGTTATTGCTTTCCATGTTTTCCATGCCCAAATCCTCCATCACATAAAACAGATGTGGGCTATTGATGTTCTCCATTACTTATGTCTGAATAGCTTACCTCCTCTTTCATCTTTTCTGCCTTCCACTCCATCCTCCAAGAAATTCACTTGTCTCTGCATTGTTCCTTTTTTGCAATCTTTGCATTGTATGCAATGCAATCTTTCCTTTGTTGTCTGTTTGTAATATTGCCCCAGTTTACTGGCAGGTTTCCAAGCAAAGGCTTTGAGGCTTCATTATGATGTACTTGAGGCTTATTGATCGTGGCTGCAGTGTGGTGGTATCCATCAGCATTTACTGAGTTTGCAAGCATCCCTGGCATTTTACACTGGGATTGCTGCAATGATTATGTTGGAAGTGAGGTTTTCATTGCTACTGAAAATTTCTGCTTGGAATCTGGATATCTCCTTCATGCTTGCTTCTTCTGAATTAGCACCCTGTTCCTTTTTCCCGTTCTCTCATTTCCTACCTCTGCATGCATGTGTGCACAGAACTCTTAATGGACTTGTATCCTCTCTATTTCTTCTGTTCCTTTACCCCACAATAGTGTTTTGGTTTTTTTTTCTCAATCTATCTTTTCCTCTGCCTGACTTCTCTCAGGTATAAGTTGTTCCCCTACCAGCATTGACAGTGATAGATTAAGGATGGAATTACTTATCAGCACCTTGTAATCCAAACAGAATCACAGTCTGCTGTTAGCAGTCCACAGGGGTTGCTGCTGAATAAATTGGAATGCTGGTAGCTGTGCTCACTGAAGCTTCTCTCATTTTGAATATGTGAGAAAGAGGGGAAGAGGAACCCTGCAGATTTAAACAAAAAAAACCCCAACAACAGAGGGTGATGCCCTTACTCTAGAGAAGTGTTTATTAGGTTTAATCCTGTATTTTGCAGCTAAGGAGGAATAGAACACACTTTTTATTCACACATTTAATTTGTCCCTCAAATGAAACAAGATCTTTTTGAGTGGGAAGTGCCCCTTCTGTCATGTTAGCAGGCAAAGTTTCCCTGACAGCCACAAGACCCTGAAATTTGAAGTCACATTCCCATGGGCAGTGGTCAAAAACCAGCAGTCAACCTGCACATGTCATGTGTGGCTCGCATGTCATGCTGCAGAAAGCAGCAATGGTGAAACTGCACCTCCACCAGGAGTGGCAAGGAATTTCAGACACCGAGTAAGGCTTTACAATGGGGATTAAGCTGAGATCATGCAGTCTTTTAGACTGAGGTATGGTTGGTATTCCAGATTCTGTCAGGCACTGTGAAGGTCACTTCATTATCTTCTTCACAGAGCATACCTGTTAAAAAGTGGTTTTTCTCTGAGGCAGAATTCACTAATATTACTAGGGCTTATTTTCATAGTCATTCATCTATCGATGCAAACATCCTGGATATGTACAGAACTGAACAGGTTACAACCTCTGACTTGAACCTGCTGCCTGATAAACCTGCTGCTCCTGAGGAGGAGCTGTAGCTTTCTTTGGAGTAAGCAGTGCTTCTCAGGAGGGCATTAATGTTGAAGAAAGGGAATTAGTAGGTATTTCTGTAAGAAATCTCTTAAATACAAAGTATTTCATCAGGTTTTTTTTTTAAAATCTTATGTTACTAAAAGGAAACAGTGTGACAAAATGGCATCAGAAGTATCTTGTGAATGAATATTCAGAATTCATGCAGCTTTTCAAATCCACATAGATTCTTATAGGATTGACTATGAATGTTTATTGGTATGTCTGGAGAGCTGTGAAAACTGCAAGAAAGGATGTGTAAATTTTATTGTAGATTTCCATTCTTTGCACTTCCCCCAAGCAGTGGAATAAATAGATACTCCATCTATTTTGAGGGCTACTTAATTTTGCATCCCCTAAAGCCAGCTTTTATTTCTTTTCAGGGCTATTAGCATATACGTGAGAATTTGGATGCTTTCTCTAGCTCTGTTGATAACACCATTATAGTTCAGGTCTTCAGGTTTTGCTCTTTTGTGGTGGGGGCTGAAACACAGATCTGAAGGCTTTTTGGCTGAGTGTTGGTGCACTGAAATGTAAGATGATTACACAATGGTTGAATCAGCCAAAGGATTTGTTGGCGGTTACAACATCCTTCTGACTGATCTGGCATATCTGCCATTTGTTTCTGATCTCCTCCGTTGGGAGAATGGAAGTTTGAAATGGATGGCAGTTGTGCCATCAATGGAAAATAGTAAATTACTGAATGTAGGGTAGGTACTTCTACAAGATATAAACTTGGTTTGAGTAAGCTAATTGTAACTGCTATGTCCTCTCTTCTGATGAATATGAAAGGAGGGAAAGATTTCTCAAGGATGCATTCAAATCCACAAGGATGAAGGTAAAGAGAATTTCCGGAGAGTAATTATTTTGCATATGTCTGGAAAAATTCCAGCTCAAATCTTGATTTTCTTGTTCGTGCACATGGAAGCTTGAAAAAGTACTGGGAAGAAACCCTGAAATCTTTATTTAATTTTTAATAATACTCTCCAATGCAGTAGATAGTGGGTTGTTGATCAGGGAGCTGGAATGTCACAAAGAAAGTTGTCTGGCTCTCTCCGTGGGGGAGTGTCTGTGACAGAGGCCTTGCTGTGGCCTGAGCCTTCCGAGCTGCGAGCACTGTTATTGGAGCAATTGCGTCGCGCTCTCCTGCACAGGGGGATCGGATGCTGGGGTGGGAGCACTGAGTGTGCTCCTGCATCCCAAGGAAGGGGTTAATCTGTCAGAGAATACATGAATATGTGACAGCTTTAAATGAGCTACCCACAATTCCAGCATGCTAGTCATTATGTGCTGATGATGACTATGATAGCAGCTGGGGATCTTTTTTTGGATTTCTAGCAGCTGTCTGCTTAGAAGGCAGATGCTAGGCTTTCACTAATGCTATATCTTATGTTAAAAACTGCAAGACAGATTACATGCAAATACTGAGATTTATTAAAAAGTGAAAGTTAATGTTTGGGTTTATATCCTATTCTTTTAGACTTTGAATGTTCAAGGTTTTCTCTACAGGCATGACAGCTAAATATTTTTTCCTTTTGCTGAAAACTACAATTCAGCCATGTGACTCCAGGACTTGGAGGTTTAATGGAGGAAGGAGAAGAGAAATATTTGAGACTCCTAATCAAATTTTCAAAAGTTTACAACACTGTTTTCTATTCTCTTCCCTTATATAATAGGCTAAATTTTGAGGCACCAACTTTTTCACCTTAATAATGTTCTTTCTTTTCAAGGTCAATTTATTATAACAGATTTATATTAGAATAAAATATCTTCCACTCCAGGCTTTTCATATCCTCACTCTAATCATCCCATTACTTCCTGCTCTAGATTTCCTTTTCCTGAGACTCTGAATTTCAATGTTGTTCACCCTATGACCTCTGTCTCGGAGCTCTATGCCCATTTATTTCCTGCTTCAGAAGCAAGGCTCCTGCTCCTTCTCAGTAGCTGCTCACACCAGCTACTTCCTTCCCATTTGTGTCTGAGCCTTGCTGGTCAAAGTCCTTGTGCCTTTCTTCCTACAGAAGTAGGGTCTTGATTCCTGCTTCTGATGAAGCCTTAAACTTCTGGGCAATGCAGTGAACTGATAAAAATTCTGAGGGAGAAGGATTCAGAGCTTGTAAAAATAGGATAAAAAATTATGTGGGAGCCCTTCTTTGTTACTTGTTCAGTGCTTTGTATTAAACAGACTAGATGGAGTTTCAGGTTAATTTTGACCTATCAGACCTTCACTGGGAGATTATTTAAGTTCTATTGTATCAGTTACCTTGGGAGCATTCAAAATGAAGATGCATTTAGGGTTCTCGACAGCCCAAAAAAGATAGAGACTCATGAAGTCTATGGGCAAATGTCTCTTAAGACTCTGCTTTGCTAAGCAGGCTCTCACATATTAACAAGGAAGTTAATATATGCAGAGAGAACAGAAAAACACTGGCTCTAGTAATGGAGGTTGTTACAGAACATAATTGAACACTGACTGCAGCAAAGCTAAAAGGAGACTTGCATTACAATGACAAAAAATCTTTATTTTTCCCCCTAACCTCTGATTTCAGCTGTCTGACTAAGAGCAGGTGCTGGGCACTAGCTCAATTTCAACAACCCATTGCAGCTGAAAGAGTAGATGCAATTGTGCTGTATCCAGCAAAATTGAAAATTGCTTTAAAGGAGAGGAATGCAAATGTTTTTAAGACAAAATCTTCTTTCATCTGCAGAACGAAGCATAAAATTAGCACAGCCTCATAATTTTTATTCCTCTTTATAAAGCAATAATAACTGTGAGATAATTTGCTATTTCTCATATATTTTAGTATCTTTCTAGTAATACATTTTTAAACTGCATTGCATTGTGAATACACAGAGAGTAGAATTTGTTAACACTTAAAATGTTATAATTTAAAGGAATCCTTCCAGACAATGTTTCCAAAACCTGAAAATGTCTCTGAACCATTTGGGTTTTCAGCAATCCTTGGACCTTCCCTCCAGTAATCAATGGTTAAGCCTCTGACCTCTGGTCCTGCGTCCCTCATGACTCATCTGGAGTCATAGGATGGTTTGTACAATGAGGGACCCTAAAGATCATCCCATTCCAGCCGCAGTGCCACTAGACCAGGTTGTTTCAAGCCCCATCCAACCATCGAACACTTCCAGGGATGATATGTCCACAGCTTCTCTGGGCAACCTGTGTCAGCAAAGAATTTTTTCCTAATGTCTGATCTAAATGTACACTAATAGAGAATTACCATGTTCTTACCACCTGAAGGCCTAAGTTAATGCCAGTGTTGTGCTAGTGCAATACCGGTGAAACCAACTGTATTTCTGTGCATAAACCTCAAAAAGCATCTCCTGGAGTTAAAAACTTTTGTGGCAATATGAGATGAACAAGCTGATTCAGGCACTGACAAGATCCTTTCACTTAGATTTTCCTAGGTGGGAGGCTGAATGAATTTATGAAAGAAATATCTTTTCTAGCTGCTTGTTCCATAGGCTTATTAGCTTAGGCCTTTCTGTTAGTTTCGTAAGCCTTTCAGTATTTGTATTTGGATTATCTGATCCATTTGCTGTTGTAGCTCATGCAGTTCCTTCTATTTTCTGGTGGTTGGAGAAGGGACTCCAGTATTTGTATTTATATTAACTTCTGCCTTTAAAGGTGCATCCACCTTTGTCAAGCTTAGCTGCTTTATTGACCAGAAGAGCTCTAAACAGAAAGGTACTTCCTGCCTTGTGAAATAATTATCCCACATTAGGAGATTCTACAATCAAACAGAAAAATTTTGACAATTGATTTGTCATGCTAACCCTGCTTATATACATTTGGCTTCACTTTCCTGTGTTTAGGAGAAATATAATTTTAAATGTCTGAGCCCTAGAGAGTGTTGGATTTATAAAGGGTGTGTCTTTTTGGAAAAGGGAATCAGCTAAAATGCTTGCTCAGGATGAAGGAGCCGGCAGTCAGGTTCAAGCCCATCTTAACAGTGAGAGAGTCCAGGACTTAGAGGAAGTATTTAATCACCAGACTGTACTCTTCTCTCTGTGTTACCCATGAATCCTGAGTGGGGTTAGAACAAGAATGGCAGCATGTAATTTAACCGCAGCTGGATTTTGGTGTGTGTGCCTTATAATTTCTATTTCATTTAAAGTTCCTTTATGAATAAAAGAATGGGTTCTCTATCAGCCAGCCATTTAAATATCAATCTAGGATTTTAGAGTCAAATGAAGTTATTTTGTACATTATGCTCATTAATAAAAATTTTGTGGGCTAATCTGTGACTTCAGTGAACTTTTAGGCCAAGTTTTTGATGTTATCTTGTTAAGGCAAGACTTGTTGCAAATATTGTGCAATGCTGCAGTTTGTAATTCCATAACATTATTAACTCTGTTTTGAACAGAATGTTGTTAATGTTTAGCTACTCTAGCACAGAGGCTCTGCTAAAACTGTGTGTGCATTGCAGGAAAGGGGAATATGAACTACATTACCAGTCTTCAAAAATATTTAGTTTAGTTAGAAAAGCAAAAGAAGCAAACAAACAACCCTTGCATTGATGAAATGAAGGAAGTGTGGAAGCAATCGCAGGACGTTAGGTGCTGTTGATCTCAGGACTTGGTGGATAGACTGTAAATATAAATCCTAGCTCAGCTTCTGCAAAGTGAACAGGTGTTATGGCCTCCAGTCCATTGATTCCCAAAATAAGACATGTGGAAAACTGCTGATCCATGAAACTCCATTAAGAGCTTGGCAGGACCCTTAAAGCATAAACAATTTTGCATTTGTTGGTTAAGGATTTAGTAATGGTAAATGGTGATTGTTGAACTATTAAGAGTTGGTGGCAGTCTGTTACCGTAAACTCTTTCTGTTAAATGCTAATGTCATTTGTCAGGAAGTGATGGTTCAGCCATGACTTAAAGATTTGGCTCTTCTTCCTCCTCTTGAATTGTAGCTCAGAGCAAGCAATTTCTTCTCTAGCAATAGAGAATACCAGTATGAACAAGTAGTGCCTATTGCTTTTACTTGTCATTCAACTGTGTCTCATTGCAAATCATTGGTTATTAATCTAAGTAAGGGAAATGTACTGAGTATTTAAAAATTTGTCATCAGCAGGATGGCTAAAGTTTTTTGTTTTTTTTTTCTTTCATAACTTCTACTGTATTACAACAGGGAAAAAATTATGGAATGCTTACTGTTTAAGGTGAAGAAGACATAAGATGGCAATTAAGAAATTTAAGGTAAATGTTTATTGGAGAAATGTAATTTTACTCCTTTGCTTATGCATCTGAAAATTAAAACATCTTTCTTAATGAAACAGTAAATTGCAGGGTAGTGTGCTTTTTTTGTATTTGTCATGCATACGGTAATCCACACTGTGCAGAAAGCCTGATTAAATTATGTAGCAAATTCTGCTTTCCTCGGGCTTTACAGTGGTTTCCGTGACAGTCTCAAAGACATTAAAGCAAGAACTATATATAAGAATGAATAATTTAATATTTTTATATGCAATGTTTTGTTTTATATTTTATTGTAACTTCAAATTTAGCATTTGTTTGCTGTATTTTGAGTCATGGATAGATAACATCCAAGTAAAAGGAAAATTATGATTTTTTTAAAAATTTGCAATTAAACAATTGAAGGTTTGGAGAAGATTTGGGAGAAATATGTGTGGTGAAAAATAAGAGCCTAAGAGAAACATTGAAGATCCAGTGGTGAAAGGAAACTAGTAGTTTGGTGGCAATTGGTGAAATGGTCATTTTATTTCTGGGCAGAGATTTACTTATATTACACTTATATTTGAATTTTTCTTTGCTTTGGTAATAGATGCATACTGAAAATTGAACTTTTAATTTAAAATGCAGTTGGGGGGAAAAAGAGTGTGTTTAAATAGAGTTTTTGAGAGTTCTGAGTATAAGATCTCAGAATACAGAATCTAAGTATACCAGTTGCATATTTTTAGAAATCGACCAAATGCAGGTTTAGAATATCTTATACTGTCAGTATGAAAAGTAGAGATGATTTTTTAGAGGTCTTTCTACTCATTGTAACTTTTTCAGTTTGAAAATAAAGGCTATTTCTTTTCACCTTCTCCATTACTTTACGGCCGAAAATTTTCAGGCCAAATTAGGCACTCAGTGTTGCTTGTTCCAGAGTGATTGAGTTAACAGCATGAAGAAATACTGAAGCAGGGATCATTGGGGTATTCAGACTTTTATGCTAGTGAAATATCGCCATTGATGTTGCTGTTATTTGATTTATTTCATGTAATCTGCTATAATAATTTTTTAGTCTCATTACTGACTTTATTTGCTATTCTTTTCTATTATCTTTTTTTTTTCTTTGCTAAACCCCTAGATAAAATTTCAGCTTTCATGCCATCCAGTGAAGCATTAAAATACAAATCCTTGCAGCTTCAGAGAATAGAAAGGGGCTATAAAGGGCTTTGTTTATACAGCGACTTCTATGTCGGATCTCGAATTCCCTGGTCCTTCCTTCTCCCTGCTGCAGTAGCGTAGTGCGGGATGCATTTTCGGTAGCTCCTGTAATGAGGCTTTATTGCCACGCGAGGTCAGCAGCTGCCGAGAAAAAGCAGGAAATAAACTCTTCACTGCAATCCGTTTTCATTTGCTTTATTTAGAATACTTAAAAATCAATACATCCTTCAGAACCGTATATACAATGTGCAAAACCAAAGGATTTCTTTTGAACGCACAGCATCTTCAGCAAAAAGTCTTCCTTGCGAGTTACTACAGAGTGAGGATCTAGAATGGCTTTAGGGAACGTTTATTGACTTCCCGAGTAGCATTGGGTAATCGCTGTGGCAGAGGATGGTATTCTGTACAGTGTGATGATGACAGGGTTTCAGCCTTATCTTTTCGTCTCTACTAAACTGGTGATAATAAATCTAAATTGAATAAGGTATTATTGCTGCAGGGAATAGTTTGGAATACAGTTATGGAAAATACCCTTCCTACTGCAGTAATAATCAATGTTGTGTCAAGATGTGGGGGAGATGTTGCCTGAAAGTATTTTTCCCCTGCTTTAATCTTTGCTTTAAAAGCAAAACACCCCCAACAACACTAGTAAAAAGCATAAGCTTGGTGCCAAAGTTACTGAACAGGATTTGGGAAATAAGTGTTGAGCTCTGTCATAGGGTTACTATTGGCTAATAATTTCGTTAGCATAAGTCTCTGTTTCCTATATCTAACTCCAAAGAAGATATTAACTTCTCTGGTAAAGTTTTAGAATAAATTCTTTTTGATGGAATTTTCTGATGTACTGTTTTAACAGTGGGATTATCAACTGCAGTGGCACACCTGAATCTTGGTGTTCTTTTTCCTGAAATTCATATTGTTACTTCTTGTGAGTATGCCATTCTTGCTGTCCTAAAAAGTTGTGTAACAGTGCTAGTAAACATACTCTGAGCTTCAGAAGTGACTGCTTTTTAATAGTTTACGATGTTATCTTCATGTATGATTGGCACCAACTGATATTCCTGTCAAACCTTTTATCCACAAATCCCCCTGCACTGGACAAATTTAAAAAATGATACAGAAGACGATCAACTTAGTGATCACCAAAATGCAGCAGGGGAGATGTAGTTTAAATATTAGGAAATACTTTTTAGCTATAACACTGATTAAGCTGAAAGAACGAACTGCCAAATGAAGTTGAGTAATTGCCATCACTAGAGATTTTCCATCACTAGAGATTTTCCAGGCTATGAGTATATATCCATTTAGCAGGGATGGCTTAAAAATAATGCAGTCAGTTTTTCCACAGTTTGAGACTTGGACTGAATGACTCATTATATGCATATTTTATCCCAAATAAATTTTAATATTTCTTCCTACTTTACCCTAGCTAGGGATAAAGCAGCAGGGATGTCAGCAAAAAAAAAAACCACAAAACCATTTTCTCTCAGCATGTGCCAAGCCTACATGAAATAAGAAACAAGTTGTAGTGAGAGAGAAGAAAGTCCAGATTGATGTGACCTTTATTATTTTAACAGTGTCTTTCAGCACAATTACAGAGTTGCAGGATTGCAGAGAACAGAGCTGGAGTATAAAATAACATAAATAAATAGAATAGGAGCCAAGCAGTCAGCAGGAGGTGGTTGGAATTGGGCAGTGAAGGATGAGTGAAGGGTTTGCATTGGTCAAAGCCTTTATGATTCAGCCACCATAGTTGCAAATTCTGGAGAAAGGAAAGAATTTTTAAAAAGATTTAAAAAACAAAATTTAAAGAAGAAGGAAGCATATTACAATGAATACAGGGTCACTGGTGTAGCAGAAACACAACAAAGAAGAGCAAAGAAATCCAAGTCAATTAAAGGGAAAGTATGATTTGGGAAATCTTACAGTGAAATGAAAGGATTTTTTGAGAGTAAGGGAGAAATGCTATACATGCCAGACTGTAAGACTTCCACCACTATTCATCTGAAGAACTTTATTAGTTCTCAGTTATTTCTTTGTAAATCTCAATAGGATGAAGGCAAGAACTAGAAATTTAATCTTGCAGTGAGATAAATTTCTTTTATATCAGAGTTTGGCAAAGAGAATCATTAATGAGTCTTTCAAACAATTCGTGTCCCATATTATAATTATATTGCTTTTAAACTCAATTTTGTAGTGTAAATTGAGTGAAAATGACAGATTACAAATACAGAAGGCTGATACCAACCTATGTAGCAGTTTTGACTGTGTTGTAAGGGTAAGAAAAATTCCTGCGGTGTCAGAGAGCCAGGATTTTACCCTGTGGCTTTTACTGGTGGTACATCCATGGTATTTACATAAACGTATTTGTCTGCAGTTTGGGGTTATTTTATGCTTTAGTATATATTACGCCTTTCAGAAGGGAGATAAAGTATGGAAAAGGCACATTTGTATCCTGGTGAATACCTGCCTGGTTTTAATTTCTAGCTCCATCTAACCTTGGCAGAGTTACACGTGAGAATACTTGCACAGTTGTATGTGCCTCAGAGCACTGAAAATCACAGACTGGAGGGAATCCCAAAAAGGGCAACAAAGACGATAAAGGGATTAGAGGGTATGAGAGAGAGTCGTTTATGGGTTTAGCATAATCAGCTGAGTGGAAAGTGGCAAATAGGGGAGGCAGTAGTCTGTAAAGGCTCAAGAAAAAAATACTGAAGTTTGACATAATGAACAGTAAAGTCTGGCAACTGAAAAAGATAGAAGATGAAAATTAGGCATTTTAAAGAATATTCTAGTGTTCAGTTGAAAAATGCTAAACTCTAAACAAGTGAGATCTTAATTGACTGTTTTGTTCAAATAGATAGCCCTTTTGATGGCATGTCCAAAAAACACGTTGCCAAATGTAGACAAACCAGACTGAGAAATAAAAAAGGGTTTAAATTAATTCCAAATTTATCCATCGTTTTGAAAGATGTAAATCCAAATTAGGATTAGTGATGCAGATTACTTAACACAAAACATGTATAAATCCTGTACGTGGTGGGTGCATAGATTGAAACATTGAAATGTTGCAAACTGAATTGAAGAGATAACATAAAGTGCTTATGATAAACCCCCCAGCTATTCTGGGCAGAAAAGGAGAAAGGCTATGATTATTAAATCTCTGTGTGAATAAGTCCTGCAGAGAGAAACAAGAACTGCAATAGATCAAACCTTTCCAAAAGGGAAAACTAACTATGCATATACTGTCAAAACAAGTTGTCATACTTATTACAGCTAAATTAAATACCTTTTATAATAATTTGTATCTACAGAATATACTTGGAAAAGGTTATTCAGACTTGCAGCTAAATATTTTCTATAATACATTTTGATAGTGCTATTATCACTTAATAGCAAAATATTTCACAGGTACTTTCTGATAGCCAGCAAAGCATAAAATACTCCTTGAATAATTGCAACAATTATGCTTTTCCCAGGATTTTCAATGTATTTTAAATATTTTGAAGAAGTTCCAGTTGAATAATCTTCTATATTAGTTCACTACTCATTTTTATATGAATGTTAGTCCAATCACAGGTGGTTTGTAGAAGTGCTGTTACAAAGTGTACTCATATATGCAGAGCTTCTGAGATAAGGTATGGTATATCATTCCCTTGTAAATGGTTATTGCCTCTGACTGGCCTGTTGGTGAGGGAATCCTTGTGATTTACTATATGGTTGTTTCCAGTTGAACTTATCCAGTTGAACTTCCAGTTGAAGTTATCCTTCCAAACAAAATTATGTCTTTCTTTGCACAAATAGTGGCTTTAAGTTGTAAGGATTTAGACCATTTTGTCATGTAAAATAATTTACTAGCTCTTTTGTGTCAAAGCTCTGATTTAAAAGGAGAGGACTGTTTCACTGTGTTAGTATAGTTTAGTACTATATACCAGCCTATTGCCCTCTAGTATTTTACTGAAATGACAGACATGATTACAGAAGACATTTTGTAGGCTAGTGATTTCTCTCATCAGATTGTGTTTTTTACATTTTCTTTACAACAGCAAATCTCTTTAGGAAACTTTATAAGTAATGACTTACACTAATTTAATTTAGAAAAGCACAAAGCAGGATAAGAAAAGAAGGAATTCCATATATGTTTTTTTCTTATGGCTTTCACCTGACAAGGTCATGACTTGTAATTTTGCATGCTTAATGTCACATTTTTACAACATTCTGATTTACAGGGATAAAAATTTGGATTTGTGCTGCCTGCAGTGCATGATCTTTGAAAGTTCTCTATGTACTTTCTCACATCTGTTAATATCAAGAAATTAGAAGGCAAAATGTGCATGTCCAATGCCGATACACAAAACATTTAAAACAACATTATGACTAGAAATTTTCATATTTTTTCTCCTCTTTCTTATATTTTTTTGCTTCAGCATAATTTTTCAGCTCAATCTGGAAGCTAAGGTTGCTTGTGTTATAAGGTAACCTGGCCTTGACATACAATTTTTTTTCAGATTCATCATTTTCTGACCACATTGGTGGCATATGGAGGGGGTTTGACACTGCACAGAAGATTATCATGTCTTAACAGGAACTGGCTGCAAGTTTTCAGCTCTTTGAAACTGCTTCATCAGCCACAAGTGTGATCAGACAAGAGGTAAACTGCTGAAACTATTTCAGAGCTGGATGGTCTTGCAGGAATAAGAAAAGGTTTAAGACAAGAGATCTAAGAGAAAATTTGTAGTGTGAGACTCCAGCTAGAAGAAGGCTGATTAGGTTGGGATTAATGTTTGTGATGATAGTCTGAAAAAGTTGTCTCTGTGGTGTGAAAAATCCCTAAAGATCAGTTCTTACAGCTGTTGTGGGCTCCTGAGGACAGCATTCAAGGGCCATCAGGAGAATTAACTGACCCCTGTGAAAGGCTGCTTGTTTGCGATTGTTTAGCGATTTAGGAAGCTGATGTTTGAAACAAGAGGTAGAAGTAATGCCTGACAATTCAGCTGCAGGGAAACAAAATTGGTTCACAACAGGAATACAGCATTGCAGTACTACATATGAATGCGATGTACATTCGTGACTTTACATTTTATTTACATATGCAGTTATAGTCTTGAATTGGATTTATGGGCCAAAGGGAAAGCTGGAAAGTATCTGTCCTCCTCGTCCTTTTGTCACAGCCGTAGCTGCTAACTTTTGTTTGTATTTCAAGCCTTTCTGTTGTAAAAATTCGGTATTAAATTTAAGAAATGGAAAAGAAACTGGTAGTGTTGTATAATAGGGATATGGTCAGAAGAATCAAAAGAAAAAACCACATCATTCTCTTCTCATTATCAAGTGTAAACACAGAGTAATTCAATTTTAAAGTTAGGGAACAATAAAAGCTGCAGAAAAAAGAGATAAGGAGAAGAGACATTTCATATTGCTTTATTACAATGTACTGGGTTTCAGGCACTGTTTCAAAGAAAAAAGTTATGGTAGTCTTAAATATAAAGGTTAATGCTGTTGTTTCTTGTACAAGCCAAAATCATTATGCAATATTGTTCTTTTATTCCAATTAAGACTAGTTTTGGTTTGCAGCCTTCTGGAATAGCTGAAAATTTTTCTGATATGGGGCTGGTGGATCAACTGTAAGCTTACTTACCTGAATTAAGTTTTCTTTTGAAAAACTTGCCGGTGATTTTAGTATTACTATCACTTATTTTAGTGTGTATAAAGAAGAACCAAATAATAAAGAATATAAAGTTTCAAGAAATGGCACCCATGCTGGATTCAGCAGCACTGCTGGAGTTTAGCAGGAGCTTCACCTAAACCACAATATAGACATGATTCTCCAGAAATTAAGAGGCTTGGTCTAGGAACATGGCCATAGTCACTGATGTGCCAGTGTGCATCACCTGACTGATATGTCAGTGGCTGATTTTGTGTTTCATCTTCAGCTGGGAGACTGTGTTAGTTAACTTTGATTTTTATTTCTCTTTTAATGGAATTTTTTTTTAGATAATATTTTTTAAAAATTGCAGAGATAGGTAACACAGAGAAATATGAAGAGGTTTAGGTATTTTTTCGATTTCAGCTTATGGTATGGCTTAGTGCTATGTCAAAACCCTAACAATTGCCCGCTCTCTAGGTGATTTAGTACTCTGGCCACAAACTTCTATCTCCTGCAATGAGGAAAGCTTCAGTTTAGAATTGCATCTCTTCTTGTCTCCTCCAGTGTGTTTCATTCATTCTCACCTCCAAAAAAAGAGGAAAAAGGAGAAACAGTGTGTGTGGGTTAAGCTGATTCATCCCAAGGGGGAATAGAAAACAGCACTAGCTTTTTAAGCAACGCTGTGAGAGGAAATGTTGTTCTTTCCTTGTATTTCTTATATTCAGTAAAAGGAAGTGACAAACTTTCTTAGGTGTGAAGGCCCACGTAAACACTAGCATAAGCTGGTTAGACTGTTATTGTATAGAAATTCTGTAGCAAAATGGGTGTACTTTGAATTTTAAGAGCATTGCTTTGCTAAGTCATGCACTAGTTTCCTGCTAACTAAACATCAAGCAGAAATGCTGGCGCTCAGCTTTTATTCTTTCCAAGCTTTATAGTCAAGCCCCGGTCTCTGAACTCGCAGTGTCCTTATCCTCACTTCACTGATATCAATAGACAAATTAAAGTGATTGAAGTAGGGTTTGTCTGGGTCCTAAGTCCTGTGCTGCGGACTGCCCGAACCAAAGCCGGGTTCTGTGAGCTCCTGTCCCCTCTAATGTCACAACTTGGCTCCTCTTCCTCTAACGCCTCGAAGCAAGGTATGGCAAATGGAGCAGGGCTTGGCATTTCATTAAACCCAAACTGTGCCCTTCAGAAGGTCACGGCCCCTTAGTGATTCCTAGGTTTCCTCAGTTCTTGTGTGTAAGGGTAATATTCGGTTGTTACTATCAAAGTTTACTCCTCTAATTACATACCATCCGCGCCAATTTTACCATCACCATCCTTATCTCCAGCAGCCAGAAGAGCCTTCGTTTCTTTGTCTGATAGGTCTCTTCCTTCTGGGGTAAAGCCCTTCAGGACAAACCTAGGGAGGAGGCATAGGAAAAAAAGGAAGGTTTGTTTGGGGTTTTTTTGTTGGTTTAGGTTTGGGGTTTTTTCCACAGAAAAATTACACTCCATATTTATTTGTACCACTGATTTGAGACACAAGTTAGAATCCAGAGTTGTGTCTTCTGTTATTGACCTTCTTTAACATTCAGAAGTACTTTACTCTGAAACTGCATTTGTCTGAAGAACTACATGTAAGTCATTGACCATTCATGTGTTCCAGAGATCCTGCAATCCAAGTGACAACTAGATATCTCCAACACTCTTTAGATCATGTGCTCTGCAAACAACTGGCATAGCACACAAATACTAGTCAAGAGTTTGAGCTGTATGTTACTACCTAGAGTCTTGTAAAAATAACCCACAGGAAATTAGACTCCTAAGGCAGGGATATTTGAGAAGGATCTAACTTTACTTACTTCAATTCTTCCTCTTCAATGAAGCCACTCTGATCTTTATCAAGAATATGGAAAACCTTCTTCACATCTTCTGGACTTTTCTTTTTCAATCCTACCATCTCGAAAAACTTTTTGTAGTTAAAAGATTCAGCCGCTATAAGAGATGAAAAACCAGAGAACTGCTCAGAAAAGTCGTTGAAACACACACAGCACATACCCATGGTTTTCTTCCATTCTTCCATGCTGCTGTTTTGCCTGCCCTGGGAGAAACAGTGGAGCCCAGCTGTGGCAGGAGCTGGGTGTACTCAGTGTAATCGTCGGTGCTTCACAGGTGCTAATGGAAATAAACAAAGAGGCAGAGAGGCAATGTCTCCGTTTTTCAGATGAAGAGCTGAGCTACAGAAGGATAAGAATTGCCCAAGGTCACAGAAGAAATCTGTGATAGGCTTGGGAGCTTTGGGAGCTGAAGTCTCATTTCAGTGCCTTGAGCTTTTTTTTTTTTTTTTTTTTGCTAAGTTTTACACTGGAAGAGACATCTGAGAACAGACTCTGGCTATTAGATAGCTGTCACTTTTGGATATTTCCACTCCTGGAAAAAAAACCAAAATGCTCGTGCTCAGTCATTGACGAAATGTGTTTCAGAGCACTATCTGTTTTTTTTTCCTGGAGACTTACTAGAAATCGGTGTTGCATTTCAACTGCTAAAGGAATGTGCAATCTTGGTGTATGAGCTCAGACACTGCAAGGGAGAGCTGCACGGCGCGCTGCCTTGCAAGACCTTGTGAGGAGCTGTCTCCAGGGAGGAAAAAAACAAACGACCTAGAGCCCTTGAAATCGGAGCCGAGTTTACCTGCTCCACCTCCCTTGTCCTTTAACCGCATCCGCTTTTGTCCCACCTAGGTAGTCTAACAGCTGTGATGTGAATTAGAAATACCATACAGTGACCTCCAAAACATGCGGTGGACTTTTTTCCCCCCCTTCCCCATGCATTCTTATTCCCGCCGCATTAAATTTCGCCATTACATAAAATTAAGGAGGCTCAGTCTTCCGTGATCTGCCTGACTGAGATGTGTCATTAGTTGCTGCTAATTGATCTGCTCCGGGACTTGGAGATGGCCACAGAACAATGGAAGCTTATGAGTAAAACAGCTACTGGATCCAGCAAAGCAATTTGCCGCTCCCTCTGACTCTCCGGCTTCTGAGCTGAGCCAGGCTCAGCGGGTCTTGCGCTTCTGTCTGTTCGGGAAGGTCATCGCAGAGAGCAGGAAAGACAGAGGCGGCTCCCCGGGATGGTGCGGTCGGCCAGGTAGTTTGGGGGAGAGGGGGGATAACGTGCATCCCGGAGCACGATTTCTGGCTTTCCTTGAGAGCAACCTTAACTACCTGAATCTCTGTAAACACGAAGAGGGTTTGCTGTCAGTTTTGGGGATCGCCGATGAATGAGAGGGGTAGGGATAGCCGGAGGAGTCTGAGAGGGAAGTGTGGACCGCTGCAGCTATTCGACCTGCAGGGAGCCCCTGCAGTAGAGCAGTGCTCCTACTTGCTCTACTGTTGCCTTCTGTCCATCCCGAAAAGCAAAGCCAACCCGGGGATTCGGCATAGGAAGTACAAGAGTGGCTTCTTATTTCTTAAAATGGGAAACAGCAGTTCTGTAACATCTGAAACTAAATTTCAGGAATGAGTGGAAAGCTGCCGACATCCACTGCTGACGTCTCTATCCCACACCAGGATATAATGCAGCTTTGTTCGCCAAGGGGTTTGTTCCCTTTGAAAGTATACTTTCAGTAGAAGCAAAGTCTGTCTGCAGTTACTGCTTACTTTCCTTTAAAATAAATATTTCACTTCTGTAATGTGCAGGACAACTTTGCTGAGGGTGCAGCCTTGTATTTCATATACCTATCAGAGGCATCCGTTGAACATCTGAAAACAAAACCTCATTTGAAATTTTGTATAGCTAGTTCCTCTAATCTTCCCATAGCTGAAATAAATGCACAGCCATCCTAACCTGAAGAGATGAAAGGAGGAAAAGAGAGAAAAAAATATAGAAAAAAGCACTCACCTGAAAAGGCTCCCACAGCCTTCTTGATATCCTCAGCGCTGAGCAAGTCAGTCATAGCCATCCTGCAACTGTTTGAACGGGGAAGCAAGTGCGAAAAGATTAAAAAGTGCTTTTCTCATCATTTCTGCTCATATGACCAAAGCTGCAGTGCTGTGTGGGGATGGCACACCGGGAAAGGCTGGACCCGTGCCAGCTCTATAGCTCTGCGTGGATAAGTGCTGTGGGCTATCGCTCTCCAGTTTGCAGAGCACCAAGTAGTCCACAGACGCGAGGGTTCAGCTAAAGGGAGGGCACGGGGATGCCTTTGTGGGGACTGGGGTGAGGGAGGACGCGGGTGGGGGTCGCTCCCTGGGAGGCTGGAGCCTAAGCCTTACTGGAGCAGTGCCAGAGTCTGCTGTGATACCGGCTGGAGAAAGAGTTTTGCCAAGGTCAAGTCCTCGGGTGCAGTGGACAAACTAGTGGTGCAGAGCAGAGGCTTTTCCTTTAGGGAGTCAGGATGAGCTTTACCAGTTATATTCGATGATGAGTAAGGAACTGCAGCATATGCCAAGCTTCAAGCTGCTTTTGAGGTCGGGAAGCAAATGTAATGTAGCTTTTGAACATTTGCCTTATCGTTCAACCACTTTAAACATTTCCCCCTTCTCCCTTCCCCCCTCCCCCTCCCCTTCACACACATATTCCTTTTAGACCTTGTTTCTTTCGGGCCAGTCCATATTAAGCATCATCCTCACTGAATTAATTATCACATCCCAGCGAATCCTACGGATCCCGCTTGTAATGCACAATATGCTGCAGAATCTTCTGCGATAGGGTATGGCAAAACGAGATGCGAGGCGACAACACACTCGTGAGGAGCTCCTGTGCAGTAGTGGGTTTCTCAGGCAGGACCAGTCACTTCTCATTAGCATCCAAAAAAGAAAGCATTTAGGAGTTGTAATGTGTTTTCTAGGGTTATTTTTTTCCCCTTCAAGAATCTGTGCCCATTTTTCACATAAAATATGGCAAGTAGTCCAACTTACTCTCAGAGTTTGGGCAGGAGCCATTAGGCTGAGGTAGCCAAGGTTAGGGCCCAGTAATAGGGCAGATCTCTGCAGGAGTATTGGCATCGCTGCTTCAGGAGAGACGGGGGAGGACAGAGCGGTGGCAGCGAGATCCCCGGGCGCGATCGACGGGTACGGCCTGGTCCCGCTGCCACAATCACATCTCTCCTCTGAACGGGGCCGCCGGAGAGCAGCCTCGAAAAGGGGGCGGCTGGTGCAGAACCTCGGGTTGTGCTCAGTAATTGCCCTGTGCTTTTAAAAGTACGAGCCCCATCCTTTTTTTTTTTTCCCCACGGCCCAATGACTTATCCATTTCAGCTATAATGGATAAGTCATTACCATGACACTGAACGCAGAAGGACGGAGGAGGAGGTGACATGGGGTCTCCCCCACTTTTTTTTTTCTTCTTTTCTTTTCTAAAGGGCGTCTCTTCACTGTGGAACAGATTGTCGTTTTTCTATCGTTGCAACTTTCCCCTCGGCCTCCCTTTTCCGTGTATTTACCGAGATGCAAGAGATGCTTAGTTTTCTCCAAGGACAAACAAGGAGATGGATAGTGGAGCCAAGTCCCTCTCCTTAGGCTGAACGTATCCTTCCCTGCTCTACAGGGAAAGAGGAGCTGAGCACTGGGATACTGAACCGAGATAAACATCAGCCCTACAGAAAAACTCTGCACACCTTCCCGCATGGGTCATTCTCCCTCAGCGGCCCCCATTGTTTTGGAGCTGGGGGGTGGAAGGGTGCAGTAAAGACAGCACTCGGGGTACTGGGGTCTCTTGCTTTAGCAGAGTTCAGGGTTAGAGCCCTATTGTTAGTCCGTTTGAAACGTAGGATAAGTGCAGACCCATCAATATGCAGCTATTTGCCAGAGATCAATGTGCCATACCTTATGAAATTTATGTCCCTTTAGCTTTCCTTAACTGAGGGAGGAGAGCACAATCTCTTCTTGCTCCCAGCGTAGACCCTGCCGGCCCAATGCTACATCGCCCTCTGCTTTCCCTGCTTTGCTGCGTCCAGCATCGGTACGGTCTGAAGAGAGTTGGGCCTCAGTCTCCACAGTTTTTCCTCTTTCTTACGAGTCTTTTGCAAACACGTAGCTGAGCCACAGAGCTTCCTTTTAGGTCCCTGCAAAGAGGAACGCACCTACCCACCCGCCAGTGAAGATGCTCTCCTAGCAGGTGATTCGTGTTTCGGTGTTAACCCCGCTCTGCTGACAAGGCAGAGCACATTTGGAAGGCTGCCCTCGGGGTAACTCGAGCCGATGGCTGGCAGGGGCGATGCGCAGCGCTGCCTGCTGTGCTGGCAGACGCTGATCAGGTTAACTAGCCTCATGCCAAGCAAACCGGCCAGAGGCGCATTTCGTGTCTGTGTCCTGCGAGTGGGAGTCCGGCAGCTCCCTCCGCAACCCTAACGATGCGCGAACTGTCCCACTTTCCCTCCGTCATCGGATCTGTCAGCCCTCTACGGCCTAATCATGCTGTGGAGGCGAAAAGTGAGAGGTGTCAGAAAAATGAGGCTTCAGATCAGGTGGAGCCATCTGTAGAGCGTAAATAACATTTCCTCCAGCTCAGAAGCTATGTGTACCCTCCAGACCCAGAAAGGTGAAAGCAGCGACACAGGGTTTGCGAAGCGGACGGCTGGGATCTGACATGGAAGAGCAGTGAGGCCCAACTCCAGACTCAGCAGTGTCTCTCTTTAAGGACAGCTAGCAAATTTCCAGGAGCTTTTAACCACCAACCTGTAGTCAAAACTGCTATTCTAATAAAAAAGGCGTTTCACGAATTGACAGCTTCTCACTCGACCCTTCATCTTTTTCTCATCATCCCTGCGAGATGAATGACACGTTTTCCTTTATCTCTGAGATTTTGCCAATTTTCCTGCCCAAACTATTTGCAAAATCCACATTGTGGATTTCCAAGTTGTCTGCACCAAAACTTTTGTGTAGATCAACTTCCCCTTCCACCAGCACCAGAATGATGATATTGTTACTAAGTAAATGACCAAAAAAATTAAATAGAAATCAGCCCACCCTTGCCAAAAGCAAACAATTCAGGGAGAATTGCCTGAACAGTACGAAGCCCTCACACAAGAATTGAAGCAGAAAGATGGCGGTCCCTTGCCAAAATGGTGACACATATCCTTTAGCTTCCTAGTGACCACACCAAAGACAGCAACTTCATCCCATCGCTTATGATCATCTGTGCAGAACGAGAGGTGCCATTTCTAGACATGTTCTGGATGTTGTGGGTTTTTTTGTCTTCGGTTCACAGCTGACTATTTCAGTAAAATCTCTTCGCAAGCCCTTGCTCTCGTTCTCGTTGACTTTATTCACTCCCTTTCCCAGTTTTGTAATTTCCACCTTCTCCCCTGCTTCTCTCCTCATTCCCTCTCAATGAGTTCACTCCTTTTAATAAGCCGTTCTTCTTGCTTGGAGTCTTCTCTGCGGGAAGCCATTCCTTAGTGTTTGAGAGATTTTCATCTCCTTGTTTCCGGGCTTTTGTTTATGGAAAGAGGGATGAGGCCGGAGTGATGGAAGATACCCTTATCTTCGAAAGTCCTGCTTCTTGCTCGGAGCTGGTGAATCCACGTTTGCTGTGGAAATTTGAGCATTTTCCTGCTACTTACCTCTTGGACCTCTCGAAAGCACACTTGAAAAGGTGTTAGATAGGGAGGTGGTCAAAAAGAGATGGAACTCGGGGCAGGAACCCCAGTTATATAATCTCTCTCACTCTATTTTCGGCAGGTGATACCCACTCCTCACTGGTATCAGATATTCAGGGGTTTTGTTGGTGGTGTCACATTTATCTTTCCCTTAACTAATCGAGGAACGCTATTAATAATCCTTGGCTCTTACCTTCCCCTGGCTGTGAAAACCCATTACACTGGCAAACTGATGGTCTGCTTGAAACCTGAATGTCGAGGGGAGAGGCAAGTAGTACAAGTGAGCTCTTAAGGGACAAATAGGCAAATAACAATGACAAAAATACTATTGAGACCTATTTCCCATTGTGTAATCCATCTAGGGACACTTTTCCTGATATTTAATATTTTTCTGGCAAGGGAAAACGTTTTGCAAAGGACCATGAATCATACATCAGGCAAAAGTGGCATCGGGGACATCATGATGCATCAGAAGGTTCAGTTCCAGAGATGGGACTGCTCATGAAGGGAATGGGAAGATGTCACCCCCTCATCAGCGTGAGGGAAAGCAAAGATAGCCTCTGGAGTTTGCCCTTTTCTTTCTTTAGCCTTGACAGATACTACTTGAAACAAAATAGAACATCTCTAAACTGTCTCCTGCACCTGAAGGCTACAACATTCAGTTTTACCTCTTGGCCTTGAAGGAAGTCAGAAATATTTCTTTTTTCCTGCAAGCAAACTCAGTTGTGTAATTCTGATTGCTCATATTTACAGGGGCATGCAAAATCTGCATTCAAGGCCCCATTGGGCAAGGTGCTGTAAAAGCCTAAAAAATTTATGACCTGAGCTTTCTGGGGAGAGGTAGGGAATTGTAAACGAAGAGATCCTATATATACAGCCATAATACATTGACTGTAACCTTCTTAGCATATAAATTACCTTTATGTTGAATTGCTCATTCCAGAGAAAGACACCTTTGAAGACACTTCTATTTTTACTCTGTCAAGCAATAATAACAACAATAAAAATGCCTATGAAATGTATTTGCCATTCTATAATCCATTTGGGGATATGTTACCTGATATTTAACATTTTTTTGGCAAGGGAAAACATTTTATAAAGGATTATGCTCTGCATTTATCTGTAGTACGTTTATAAGTAAAAAAAAGGTTTTTTCTGTTTCAGCACTCAAACTCAACATTTCCTAGGTTAAAAAGCAACCAAGGTTTTGTGATACAATGGAAATTATCTTTTGGGAAAGGCAGGTGCTGAAAAGGTGAGCTCCCATTTTTCTAGCTTGATTAATTGATCCTAGAAGTGAGAAAAGATAATTGAGGTATATATAGGATAGGAACAATCAAAAGTATTCCTCTACTGCCTGTATAATTTAGATGCTGAGTTCTGTGATAAATTGGAAGTACTCCAGCAGCTTTAGATAATTTCTAAAGAGGCAGCTTTGTTGAATCAAACATAAAAAAGGTTAATTCAATCATTTGTGTTCTCTTATTTTTTCTATTACACTTCCTGTAGTGTTTTTTGAGTTTTCAGTATGCTGCAGTAGTATAGGAAGTAATACTACTTTTCAGCAGTGTTAATTTCTCACAAACATTGTGTCCATACCCTAGCTCAGAACAAGTGATAATTACAGTGAGAGGTAGCTGGCTCTTATGGGTCCAGATGTTTCAACCAAATAGTGTGTTGCCTTTGGAACAGTATAAGTCATCATATACTGTTTGCTAAATTCAGTCATGTGGAGTTTGCATAACACTTTCCCATGTTATAAACCCTTGGTGTACTACCAAGATTAGATTCTGGTCTAGAGATACCAGTATATCATAGTTGTTAGCTGCATGCTTCATTTCCATTTGGTAGCTGGCAGAACAACTTTTCTCTTTTATTTTCCTTTGGCAGCTTAGAGAGTAGATAAAGATTGTAGGACTGTCTTTTTGGCTAATGGACTGTGACTTCCATTTCTGTCTATTCCACTGGAATGACTGCATTTGTCCACTGGTGAAAGGAGAACAAGTGCAGGGCCAGTCATTGTGATTCCTCGGTGTAATTCAGCCATGTGAAAGCAATCCTGATTAGTGGAAATCCTTTCTTATCCTTTTAGTTAGTTCCTACTAAAGCTTACTTATAAAAAAAAAGCAGATTTATGACCACATTGGGCATATAGTGAGGTCTTTGTTACATGTCAAGTATTTAATTAATTGAAAGGGTTTTTTGGGTTGTTGTGGGGTTTTTTGTTTTGTTTTGGTTTTTTTTTTGTAAGAAGAATACAATCAAAATCTGACACATCTAGGTTATTTGTACAAATTCCTGAAGCTGGAAGGTGTGGAGAGTTGTGGCAATAGTCTCACTGAGATTCTGGGATTTCACCTATGTGAAATGGTAGAATTTAGAAAGGAAGTTTGTGTTACTGCACCTGTCAGTTTTGGTAATGTGGTTTCATATTTACTGGCATCTCAATCAGGTTCATTCATACAGTGCAGAGTTGGGGATGCTCATCCATTATAATTTCTTTTCCTTTTTCACACCAAAATATATAACTTTAATCTGAATAATAAGGTGCTCCAGGTCCCTATCAGCCAATATAACCAAAATTTGGGATGGTATCATCGCAGGACTAGCATAGCACCTTAAAACAGGAAGCTTGCTCTGCTGTTATATCCTATGTCTGCTATGTGTTGTGACAAGTAATTTCAGTCTTCAAGGATACCAGCCAGCCATCTTTTGATCCTCATCAATTTACCTTATTTGTTAAAGATGTAACAGAATCACAGAATCATTGAAGTTGGAAAAGATCTCCAAGATCATCAAGTCCAAGCTTTGAACCAGCTATAAGTGCTACATCCAGTTGTTTCTTGAACACTTCCTTGGATGTTCACTCCCCTACTTTCCTGAGCAGCCCATCCCAATGCTTAACCACCCTTTCAGGGAAGAAATTCTTCCTGATGACCAACCTGAACCTTTAGTCTGCCAAGGAAGTTGTGATGATAAGCGCTTAAATGTGTTGGAGAAGAAATTTGACAAATTCATGGAAGGAGATCCACTGAAAGTTATCGAACTCCTACAGGCCACGTCCAGCTTGTGAAGCTCCTGAGCCAAAATGGTCGTGATTTGGGATAGGATTAGGGAAAAGTGTCATAATCTGACTGCCTTGCAATTACATTCCTCCAAACACTTTGATCTATGTCCACTGTCACTATTTACACTACAGAAAATGTCCTTTGTTTTTTATATATTAATTATAATTTTCTCTCAATTGAGGATTGCAATTGTTTTTTATATATTAATTATAATTTCCTCTGCAATGGCCTATTCTTGGCTTTGCCTGAGGGAAGTCTGTATTCCTAGGATCAAAGCTCAGTGGCTCCATTTTTACTGATTTTTCCATTCCTCTGGTAACTGTCTCAAAAGCTGAAGATAGCAAATAGATACAAGAGACACCCGAGAGGTACGAAATAGGTCACTACTAGTCCATGCTACCAGTGGGCTTTGGGGACTCCTCGGCTTGTATTGCAAATGGTGTGGAAAAGAAAGTGAAATGTCTTACCCAAAGGGGATAATACAAATAAAAACCAGAGATAGGTGTAAACTCCTGGTGAGAGTTAGGCTCAAATTACCAAACAAGAAAAAAGCAAGTACTGAAAGAGTAGGTCTGTGTATCATAACGCCTCCTAGCAACTTCAAATGGATATTTACAGCAGGAAAAAAAGCTGTTAGTCCCAGCGGGAAACCCTGACCCCAAGGTTAAGTGAATGGAAACAGTTGGTTTTCTTTACTACAGACACTTGTGGGTATCAGACATTTGTCATAATTGGCACTCTGGTGGTGTTCACACTGGGATGGATAAGCCGCATGTAATTATTACCACAGGGGTTATATTCCAGAAAAATTAGCACAGCAGAAGGATGGATTCATTACTTATTCCTGTTTATACTAGGCTGCTGGTAGGAGAACAGTCAAAGTATTTAGATCAGGGTAAACAGCTTTTGGGGAAAATGGACTTTAGTTTTAGCAGACAGAATACTGTGGTAACCCAAATTTTGATAGTAATTGAAATGAATTCTTTAATTAATCTATTGTTTGTTTTATTTTTCCTTGGGTTTTTTTCCCCTTTTTGTTAAAAAAAATAATACACTTATAATTAATTTCAGAGATGTTAGTGTCCAGTGAGATGGAAAAGTCAAAGGTTTGTAATGGAGTCATGTCTTTCTGAGTTAACAGCATATGGGAAGAATTTTATAGCTCAAATGGCAAGTTGGGGCTTTGCTGCCAACATCTCAGGTAGAAATTCCTAGATAAGAAAGTCTATAACTATTACCAGAACAGGAGTACTGTTGTGTCAGCTCTTTATTTATTGTCAATATTTAATTAGAAAACAGTTCTTTCATTTACAGAGTTGATAAATGAGGTATCTTCTCAAGTTTAAGTGATGATTTGAATCTAGCTAAGGAGAATAACAGTAATTAAAAGTCATTATTCTGTAGTGCTGTTTCAGTCACCCTGATGAAATGAGCTGAACAGTGTCAGTCCAGTTAATAAACAAATACACACAAAATGATCTTATTTGCATCAAAATAATATCTCCATGTTGTTCATGGCCTGAATCTGACCCAAGTGCTGAATTGTCCTGTACTTTCACTTCTCTATATCTTTTGGTTGCCTAAAAGAAAGACTACAGGAAGGAAATCTCTCTTCTTGCTACCTGTTCTAAACTTAAGAGAATGGACAGACATTCCAGTGTTAGCTTGTCCAGCAGCATTTACTTGGGATCTCCTCAGGTAAATGTCAAATTGAAAATCTGAGTATATCTCTTATAACATCTTTATCCTCTGTGTTCAGGAGAAAAAATATTAAAGAAAGATTCACAGGTATATCCTAAGGGAAGTATATTTTCCCTGCCATTTCCACTGTATCTCAACTTTTTCTTACAATTTCCTTTTAGATGTTCCTTCTGATAATCATTACATTGTTAATAATTTTATGTATTGTTGCAGTTAGTGTTTTTGTTACCCCAGCTTTCAGTTTTGTAATCCATGTTCTCTGATACTGGTTGCTTCCAAATCCCTCCCTAAGTTCCAAGCTGGTTTCTCCTTCAATTGTACCCACTCCTGATGTAAACCACTCCCCTTTCTCCTTCCCTTTACTCTCATTGGAACTGGCTCTGTAAACCCCTCCCCTTACTCCTCCCTTAAGGTTCTCCCACTAGTTGGCTGTTTGTAAACCCCTGCAGGGTCGCTCTGGCCCTCTTTCACTTCCGAATCTCTGGGTTAAAGAGTTGTTGGGAGATCAGGCAGAGAGTATCCTTCCACTCTTACTTTTCTCCCTGATGCTGGTAAAGTCAATCCCTCAGAGCTGCAGCTCTGAGGGTTCAGCCCCTGGTGAATTCATCCCGGAGTTGTTCCATACACTTCGGCGAGGCTGCTGGTGTTCTGAAAGAGCTAGCTAAAGACTCCAGCGGCCAGCATCAATGAATGAAGATTTCTTTATTTTCCTATGAAAGTGAAAAAGTTTATTTCTACTATTTAAAAAATTATTTGCAAAAAGGAAATAGATTTATTGGGCTAACCATTTTTATAGAAAGGTACATTATGTTTTTTATATTTTGCACATCTGATTGGTCCTCATTATGGGCATACTTCTATTTCTTGGATGCTTGTATTGTTTCTCTTTCCCTAAAAGTTTCACAGTGGCAATCTCTTGCAAAAATCACCCTATTGCAGGGCCTTTTTGAATTCCTGCTTTCAAAATTTTGTATATATTCCTTATGTAGGTTAAAGAAGTATTGTAATCTAGAAGTAGCACATCAATCCATTTGGTAGAGATGCATCAACACTTTAGGCTCATGCTTTAGTATTTTGATGGCTATTTGTAAGAGGCAGTAGTCTCCCAAGCCTTTTGAGTTTAGATCTCACTGGGATACAGAAGCTGCTGTCTTGAAGAAAAATGAGGTATTTCAGAAAATTGATCATTAATAACTTGCTTGTCAATGATGCAGAGACTTGCAAGACACAAGTGATGTGCTGGCTGGCATCATTTTGCCTCTAAAATTTATAATCTCAGTTATTTTTCTGCACTTCTGTTGACAATTCTGCTCTGTAATTTGTGAAAGAAAAAGCAAATATCAGGGCATACCAAAAACCTTGTTGATCTCAGAGGTAGCGTACTTCTAGGTCTTCTGTTACTGTCAGCTGCCTAGTGATTTATTTTTCCAACACTTTCTCCTGTTAAAGGGCAGACAACTGAAACAAAAGCAGATCAGCTGTTTACATGAGACCACACAGTATAGTGGCACAAGAAATTGTATGTTACATCCTGTCATGGGGTGGTATCTTCCAAAATATTTCTTTTTTGTTGCTCTTGGTCTTGATGGTGAGAAGTACATCTTGTGACAGCAGTTTCACTGAGGTGGAGCAAAGAGATCATTCCTTTCACACTGAGAATTTGTTTGTTACTTGACCACTTCTTTACTACCATATTCACCCTTTTTATTGTACAGAACGTTGTGTCTTTTCAGCTGGGCTTCTTTTACCTTTCTTAATAGAACTAGATTTGTTCCAATTATTAATATTATTCATAAGCCTGTATTCGTGAGTGTATTGTAAAAGATGCTTAAAGCTGTGTTCACAAGAGACGGGGGAGGAGTGGGGCTCTTCCTTCTCCCAGGAGAGGGAAAGCTTGCTAATGCCCCATGAGGTAATGACAGATGATTTCTCTCTCAGGTTATACATGCTCTAAACCTCGCCACCGTTTTTCTTCACCAATGAGGAGACAGATGCTACTGTAACAGCACAGAAGTTGTGCATATCCCTTACAAAAACCTTTATTACTGCTATGAGTAAAACCAAGTGACTTGTTTAACCTTTCATCCTATTTTTATGTGAGCTTACGTTTCTGAAGGATATATTTGATTGCCTTTCATGGTTTTGGCTAGCTTTCTGTTGATTTTTTTTCCTTTTCTTTTAGTGTGATATGTGAGGATGAAGGTGTGAGAAAGTGTCTATTTCTTTCAGCTGTTGTGTTGGTATTTGATAACCGGACATTTTGTGTGATGTGCCCAATTCCGTTTCTAGCAGTTTCTAGTAGCCATGGGAATAAAGACAGCAGAAATCACACTTTTCACACACAATTTCTCTCCTGAAAAAAACCCCAAACTGGTGGAAAGGATTGACTAATTATTTTGTGAACAGATCTTTGATTTGGCCTCAGGGTAAATGCTATGACGTCTTGAGAGAAGAAGTTTGTTTTTATTTCTCTGCTTTAGTGTAATCTGATTTGCAAGAATTGCTTTATATCCATAGAGGTGCAGTTTCATCTCCGTTGTCTTTTGAGGGTCTGAGCCATCTTCCACAGTTGTCATTGAGACTCTTGTGGTGTTTTTAATGGAGATTTCACCATGATCCTCTTCTAGAGCTGTTCTCAGGAACTTCAATGTGATGGGGATCACTTAGTACCACTGAGTAATTACTTTGTAGAGAGAAGACCAATTGGTTAGGAATTTCATTGACATCATAAATATAGGTGGATACTGATCTCTTGTTCTATATTAGTGACTGCTGAAAACTATTGATGTTTTAGATTTTTGTTGTTGCAGTGTTTGATTTGGTTTTGGCTGTGTGTGTGTGTATGTATGTAAGGATACATAATTGTCCATCTTCTGACACAGAAGACCCATAGAAATCCACAGTTCTGGAATGAGGGATTATTGTATATTGTCACCAAAACTAACCAACTATTGATATACAAAGTTTTAAAACACTGTGTATTTAATTACTCACTAAGACCAGGAGGAATATCTGTTCTGGTAGGTAGTTAGGAGTATGTGAGAGAAGCAAACAAGGGAATGATTGATTGTGTGAGGATGAAGGCTGGGGAGCAGATACATACATGCTGAGAGCGAGAGATGTACATAAATACCTTTTCACCATGGGTATCAGCTGGAACAGATGCCTTAAGCATGCATGCAGCCTTGACTTAAGTGCGTGCGTGTGTGTATATATTCCTCCTCCCTACATAATCTACACTTGTAGAGGAAAGTATGCACCTATGTGAAAAAAACAAGTACATACCTGATGTAGAGTTATATGAAAAGTTGTTTCAATAGCTGAGTTCCTGCTCTTATAAAATCAGAGAAATTGTGGTCATCTTGAAAAATATATGGAAGCTTTGATAAACCTGTAGATAAAAACAGTTCTCCTGCATTTTGGTAAGTGGAACCTTTGGAAGTTTCTGCTCGCCTACCAGAAGTGCATCTGATACACTGTACAGGGATTTCAAAGTTTAATTTAGCTTAACTCTTGGCTGCAAACGACTGCTGATAAATTTAGTTGGGGGATTAGGGAAGACTTAATAGCTCCTTAAAAGGAGCCTGAAGATGAGACAGCAAAACAAAAACATCTGCTAGACTCTCCATTAGAGTGGTAGCACACCATACAATCATATTTTAGAGAAATAAATAAAGCTTAAGTGATTTTTATAGATATGGACACTTGGAGAAAGAAAGCCAAATGTGTGTTTAAGGGAGTTGTTCCCTTCCCAAAGTGAAAGAGGGGGTATCTTGACTGGAATCAGTAGTATATAGCAAACACCCTTCTCCTGTGGATCTACATCATTTGCTAGCCCTTTAAAAATATCTATTGTTAATTTCTTTTCCCCATTATGTTTTTTCAGTTTTTTTTTTAAAATAGATTGTTGTGTTTGTATAGTCTTTGGATTTCTTTGGCAGCCTTAATTCAAGTGTACATTCTTAAGCAAGGCTACCACATCTTAAATTTCTCTGTGGTTAGTAAAGTAGTATTAAGCAGTATTTCATATGTCTGGTCAAAATGGAGACTCAAACCAGATAGTATACCTGAGAAAACTCAGTCAGGTATTTATTTTGAGAATAGACTTATTGGAAATTACTAGAAGTTTCTCTTCCTAGGTGCTTCTTTCTCAATTGTTTTATACTGCATCAAAATTTCTAGATCCAACTTCTAGATCTAGATCCATTGGGGCCTTTTTAAAGTATTGTACTTAGGTGTCCCATAGGAAGAAACAATTCTTCTGCCAAAGGCACCGTGATCTTGCACAATCTTCTTTATTTTAGACTATGAATAGTCCCTCTGAAGCTAGATTTGGAGCTTAAATGGGAATGAAGTAACTATTTAATGCCTTTTTTCCCTGCCTTCTTCACATAGCCTTCAGCTATCCCACAGTTCCGTTTTTAGTTTTTCTATTGCCCAAGGGCCCCAGGGGGAACTTACATGAGAAAAGGTTAAAAAGAAAAAAGTATTGGAATAAATATTACTCAAACTAAGAGGGAGAAATAATTTGATAACATTTCAATCTGCTTAAAAAGAAGTGTCCTTTCATAGGATGTTTAATTATCTTGTGGGTTTAGCAGCTAGATGGCTATTATTTCAGCAAAGAGTTTATTGAGATTTGCAGAAGGATTATATGTAAAACCAGAGTGTCTGTTGTTAGCATAGCTAAATAGAATAGACTTTGAGAGTATAAGACAGTCATCTGTAAGAATGTGAAAGATATTGCCAAGTCAGGAAAGTGTGTTTGGTTTTCAAATTCTTTTTTGTGTTTTGCAACAACAATTGACAAGAAAGTATTCAGATTAGAAATATAGGTCTGCTCTGATGAATTGGAATATGGATTCAAGAGTGAGAGTAACTGACAATTTTTCTAGTATAAAAATTTCTATTATGTTTGTAAACTCTCTGTATATTTACATAATGACGTAGGTGGATTGGTAAGCCCGATGTCTTGCATTCAAAATATGTAAGCAGTAACTTTTCTGTAACTGAGAGCAAAATGTCACTGACTTTTCAAGTTATATCTCTAAAATACCAGTTGGAGTTACGTATTTATGTGGTGAAAGTGTTATTTTCTATGATTCTTGTTCTCCAGATCAAGTCTATTTATAAAACTCTGCAGCCTTTCTGACTGCTCACTAGTTAACTAGTTAACTAGCCTAAAGAGCCCAGTTTCAAGTTGCGTAAATGTTTCTTCATCCTTTGTTCCACTGTGTCCGCATGCCAGGCATGGTGAACATTATAACTGTTTTATTTCTTATACTAAGACTCTTGATGTCTACAGGCCACAGCATTAACAACAATAAAGAGACTGAGGGTAATGGGAGACAAACTACTAAGGCAAAAGAAAACCCAAATAAATGTTTAATTGCTAATTATTAGTGCAGGTCTAGTGCTTGTGTGGTACATAATTTTAATCTCTCTATTCATTTTCATGGCAGACATATTTCCCTCCTCTCCCCTTTGGAGCACTGAATATTTGATGTGTCAGGCAACATTTGAGGAAGGCTGCTCAAAGGCACTTTATGCATCAAGTTCTCTTGATTATTTTACAAGTATCATTAACACAGACCAGGTTTTCCCAGGGATTACTAGGTCAGTTTATAGGTTTCTTGGTCATTCCAGAGCTTCCTCACACACTTGATAGATTTGATGACAAGAGAGCTGACAAAGCAGGAGCAGGCTCAAAGCCAAATAATTAGCTGCTATTTTAGGGAGGTGTCTTGAGGAATTATTTTCCAGCTCAGAGGTTCAAGAATAGAAGAACAAAGGTTGGGCTCAATAAAGGAAATAAAAGGTTATGTGAAGAGAAAAGTAGGTTGGGGAGGAAGATGGGCTTGGAGAGAGATGAGTGCCACCAGGACAAAATGGTGAGGTGGGAAAAGTTGGTGATCAAAGAGAAAAGAATTTGCAGATGAATGAGATATGAAGTACAGGCAAGGCATGGAGATCAGCTGATTACTTCTTTCTGTCTTCTTTCAATCTGAGAATATGCATAAATACATTTTACTGTGATGTTATTAAAGGTAATGATTTTAGAAGCGTTGATTTTAGGAGAATTTGGGTTTCATCTCATTCCTTTTTTTTTTTTTATACAAGAAATTTAATTTTATAGCACCACCCTGTCTGAAGAGTTGACCGTTGCCAAATGCCTGTGAGATTTTAAATTAGGTCAAGCAGATTGGCTGACCAGAAACTCTGATGGAGACTTTGGTTGTATGAAGATAGCATCTGTTATCTGAACATAGAATAAGTAAGGTTAGAAGGGGCCACCAGATGTCATATATGCAATGAATAGCTTAAAGATGACCTAATATAAAGGATAGGTTAAACTTGTTTAGTCAAAGTTTGCACATTTCCCATGACAGAGATCCCACAGTCTTTCTAAACCCTTGTTCCAGTGTCATGTTGAATTGTTTTTTCTTATCTCCACTGAGATTTTTCACTTGTGCAACTGTCTCCTGTCCTGCATTGTCCATCTAAGAGAAGAGTCTAGCTATGTCTGCTCTTTAATCTCACTTTGTTTAGTTGGAGTAGCAGTTATATCTCCCTCCCAGTCTTTTCCTTGTTAAGCTAAACAAAGTAATTTACTTCATCCTTTCCTTGAATATTGTGTGCTCCAGACTTATTTGTCCTTAGTTAAGTTCTATCAGACTGTCACTATTTGTCTTGTTTTTGAGTGTCCAAAACTAGTGATTGTATTTCAGTTACAGTCTTACAGTATTCCAGATACAGCCTGATAAACATTTGCTAGACAAGAAAAATAATTGCTCTTGTCCTACTGGATACTGTTTCACTACAGCAAAAAAACCCCAACAAACCAAAGTGGAAATACAGAGAGAGAAATAAAGGCTATAAACAACGAAGATCTATGAAAGAAGAGGAAAAAGCAAGGATTTGAGCAAAGCTTGGTCAGCAAAACTACAAATGTTGTGGATCTGAGGCTGTAGTTTGCTAGGCAGCCATGCTGTCAGTGGAAAAAAGACTCTAATCTATTACCTTTTTTGATGCAGAGGTCTTGGCAAGGAATATTACTACCTCAGGGCACCTACAGACTTTCAGGTATGAACAGAGTATATTCAAGGCAGTTTCCCAGAGGGTAAGGTCAAGATTCTTACTCATCAGTTTCCCCCTTCTATCTCCTAATGTAAATCATCATGGTGTATCCAAGAGATATAATTTATAGCCAGCCTTCTGAGTGGTCAGCTTCACATCTCATAAATTAGATAGCCAGACACATGTCGGTCAAGTTTGGAAATGCACTGCATTTCTTTAGAGAAAGGATAGATTATTCGCAATTCATCCTTATATTTGATTGTTTCTACCAATCCCGATTTTTACTTTCTGTGTTACTCTTTTTGTCAGCTGTATATTGTCCCTATTTTTTTTTCCTCATTCTTTTCTTCTTCAGTGGAGCATGTTAGTGGTTGTAGTAGATTAGTATATGAAGTTATCTGACTTTTATGTGCAATCTTTTTTTTATCCGACTTCCCAGATATAGAATAAAGGACTATGTTCCTCTTTCCAGCCTTCCCTCCCTTGTTCTCTTTCCAGAGGCACATATTTCACAATGAGATGAACTGCAGAGAAAGTTCAAAGAAAGTTCTCTGGATGTCAGAGATCATAATGCTCTCTTGCAGGTGAACGGCAGAAGGAGATGTCCCAGCTCTTCTCAAATTCTAAAGAAAGATTTAAATTAATCTCAGATGGGCCTGTGGATTATCATAGCACTCACTGTGCAGCACAGCCCGAGATCCTCTCTTTTATTTTTTTTTTCAGACAAGGTTTGTGCTTGATACTGCTGGTCAAAATAATTATCAGAGAAGAAACATAAGTGAGGATGATGCTATACCATCCAAAGAAATATTTAGGAAGTGCAGATTATTTTGTTCTGACATAAAGTGTTTACAGTAGATAAAGTTATTGTTAAAATTCTGTTTTCAAAGTTATTTAGTTTTGTTTTGTTTCCTTTTGTGCTGCAGTGCCCCTACTGTCTGTTTTTGATACAGACGAGAGAAAGAAGATTGGAGTGGAGAGATTACAGTGGTGTGGAGTGTTCTCCTTCTGACAATATCAGCGCCAAGGAAGAAGTAAGCAGTATTGAAAATGGATCTAATTCAATACTGTGGAAAGTGATGATTCCACTAAAAGGCACTGGAAGCAAAGAAGGGAGTCTGTTTTTTCTGGTTAGTTAATGGGAATACATCCCAGTTCAATCCCCTACTGAGTACATCAGCCCATGTTTTGAAGGATACTTGACCATTCTCATTTTAGTAGAATGTATAAAAGTGCAGTGAGATGCAGAGATGTTTACTGAGGTGGGGAGGAAGAGGAAACAGATTCCCTTTCAAATCCTTGATTATAAAATCACAGAAACAAGTTTTTATACTATCTCATTGGGATAGTATTAAAAGATCCTTGTAGCCAACAGCCTGACTTAGTTTTAGGGCAGCCACACAAAATTTAATACAGGGGAAAAAAAGGGAAAAGTGTGCATCTTAAGTTGACTGAGTCTTTGCAATTGCTGGCAAATCCACTGGATGGATCTTCTGACAAACTGAACAGGATGAGCTGGAGATAGATCCCTGGTAAATCCAAGAGCCAAAAATTGGCTAAACATCTTGGACAAATTTGGAAGCTTGTTTCTTGTTTCTTGTCTGGCTTGTTTCCTTGTCCCATCCCCCCTTTCTCTGCAGCAGAAGCAGTGTTGAAGGGTTTGCACTCTGTCTGGCAGACTGTTGGAGGAGTCTCTGGCCTCAAATTACACAGCATGAGAACTCTGTGCACAAAATTAGCAGCAGAGTTCTGTGTATTAGGTGCCAGGGAAAAATGTCACATTCAGCAGAACTCAAGAGGTGAGATGTGGAACAGAAAGAACTGGAACAGGACATCAATCCCCCTCTAGTTTTTACTGGTTTTTAGCAGATGTATCTGAGAGTGTAAAACCACCTTGTTTGAACCAAGAATTATTTGGGTAGTAAATAGATTTTATTGTCTGTCTTAGTCACAGGTGTATTTGATTTTTACTCCCCTCCCTTCACTTCCTCCTTTTCCTTTATTTTGAAGCTTTCTTTTTGTGTTTTCACAAGGAAAACGCTTTTCAGTCATGAAAAAGTGCTGTTGACATACAGTTTTCTGCCCTCTTTTCCACCTACCTGTGTTATGTTTCCTGATGAGAAACCCACTGTTATGGCACTGTTTTCACATCGTGCAACAGTTTGTACAAGTTGTTTGTAGTGAAATCTGGAAAAATGAATAAAGTGGTGGCAAACAGGGTAAAGGCACTAAAGGAGATAGGAGCAGCTATTCAAGATCTGTGTTTTATAGATACTAGCTCAGTAGCTGCTGTCTCATTCAGAAAAGCTGTTACAGCAAAGGTCATGGTTTTGGGGTGAGTTTTGGCTTCTTCCATACATCATAAAAATGATAGAATTCTTGCCACACCACTATTAGATTGCCCTGAAGCATAGTGTGTGAAAGAGCTGCATTAGTATCTGCATGTGAAGATAGACTGTCGGGAGAAAAAATTAATTACTTGGGACTGTACATGTACACAGGTAAACTCACTGTGTTGTCAGACCACACTGCTTTTGTAAGACAAAGTTATCAGGCCGTGCTTGTTTAGTGTATTCCTTGCCATTCATTCTCCTCATCATGTTGAAGTCTGTGCTGTGAGATAGGCTGATCTGTGGCTTAAAAAAGTGTTTTACAGCTGGCTTAGTTAGCTGACGTATTTTGCAGCATAGCCTCAGATGTGCCATCCTGTGAGGCAGGAAAAAAGCAAGAGTATGTGAAGACAGGGAATTTCTTAAGCTCTTACCATTACCATATACTCATTTCTTGAAATCACAACTTCACAGTTCTCCAGTACCTTTGTTTGGCTCACATTATTGAAGCAATCACGTATTGAAGCATGATGTTGTATTCCAAGATTAAATAGTACTCTGAAGAAAGTTATTCTTCATTTCCTTTCCTTGTTCTTTTCTGTAGTAGGACAGGCCTGTTGGCTACTGCTGTTTAACATATGTGATATTTTAGCCACAAAAGTATTTTCTAAGAGTTTGGGAATCTGTTCCAGAGACCTGGCATTGGAGCATTACTGGCACATTTTAAAAGAGCAACCTTTTTATATTGTTTTCTGTTTGCACTGCAGGTGATTTTGAGTGCAGGTGGGTTGCAAAGGATAATGGTTGTAGTTTGACACTTTTTAACTGAATTTCCCCAAGAATTATACCTCTACTGAGCATTTTGCCTTCTCACCTTCCCACTCATGAGAAAAGTCTTAGACAGCCCAATTTTACAGATGACAAAGCTAAAGCAGAAGGAATTACACACAGCAAGCCAGTGGCTGAACTTGCTATGGCAGTTAATTAAGAGGTCTCTTGTTCAGACCCAGTTTCGCATATAGAGGCAGCCTTTTGCCTGTTGAGGTAAGGGAGACATAAACTCCAGCCTTCCGCACTTGAAATGGACCATCCAGCCACTGATTTGGGATTGAATTGCTTATTGAAATGTTAATTGGTGCATTATTCCACAAATTTATCTTTCATGGAATGAGAGCTGAGGTAATAAACAGTTGGTAGGTGAGGCAGCAGGTGAGGCAGGCTGTAAGTATGTGCTGTCAGGAACAGACAGAACAGAACTTTGAAAAACCACGGGATTTTGCTATTTAGTGCTTCTATATTTACCACTTGCTTGCCTATCCTAATCTCTAGCCCCCTTGCCCCTTGATTTTATTAAGGAATATTGTCCCAATTTATGAACCATTAGAAAATGAACCATAAACTCTCTATAAGGAGCGGACTGGATATTTCTGCACCAGAAAATTGTGCTTCTTTGACTATATCAGTATATCTTAAGTAGTACAACTCCCCTAGGGTAAAGACAATTGTACCAGTGTAAAAGTGCGTATCCAAATATAGCTGAGTCCCGAATGAGAAGGTACCTTTATACCAGCAATAACTAGGTCCAGAGTAAGGGACAGATTTTTTACCTTACCTTTAGAAACGTGAGGTGACAAACTTGGGAATACAGCCATTTCATAATAATATATATTCCTAGGAGACAGATAAAACCTTCATAGGGAGAATTGGCCCACTTGAGGTCTGTTGTGGGTTTAGAGCTAGCCAAAACCCACTAGCCTACTTATGTTTCGTTGTGAGATATGATTTTAGAGGAAAGGAAAACGCAGGCTTAAACTTAAGACTATAAGGGAAATTTATTAACAAAACAAACTAAAAAGGAAATAACAAGGAAAAGTCCAAATGAAACCTCTAGAACACTTCTCTCCCTCACCCACTCATCTCTTTTCCACTTGACAACACAAAAACGAAATCTGGGATTTTTAAAATCAGTTATCACTTCTACAACAATCTTTCTCTATTTCACATAGGGCAAAGAGTCTTCTTTTTCAACACTCTGGAGATATATCCACAAGAACAGTTCTCTGTGGCTTGCATCTTCACAAGACAGCAGCTGCCCGGTTTAGAAAAAACT
>VWYI01020864.1:19217-40757 GCA_013399455.1 Anthoscopus minutus | reverse complement strand
AGGAGGTATATCCAGGCAGTAGAGTTGATGGCTTCACTTAACTCTGTGTAGTCACGGGGGTACTTAATATTCTGTAGTACTACTTCATTATTTGAAAAAATAGCATCCATGCTGTTGCTGGGATCCTTTTTATCTTGTGGGTTGAAGTGCAATTTGCTTTCTTCCAGTCTTGCAGTAATTCCACATGCTCTTCAAAAATACAGACCAGTATACATTGATTCATTATCTCACATATTTCCATGTATCACATAGTTGTCATAGAAGTTAAGAATTTAGATTTTTTATTTCTTCTATCTCCATCCCCTTTCTTTTTCTCATCTCCACCCTAAAAGTGCAAATGCACCAAGCAAGTAATCACACAGTTGCTGTTAGTCAAGACTGGTAAATGGGACTAGATATTCTAGAGGGGATACTCCTCACACATAAAACCATAAAAATCTCCTAGCATCTTTTAATGAGCTTACTATGAAAGATCAAAACATGCACTGTGACACATGAGAGAGCAGAAGAGATCAACAATATCATTGAAGTCTTAACTCTGTGACAACAGGGAGTTTTTAACTTCAGCTAAGCACCTTTGCCCAAGAAATGGATAATACAAGCAACTTTTTAAATTTTTTTTTCTTTCAGTTAATTTTTGTCTTAAGTCACTTACCTCTTTCAGCAGAATACCAGTTGTTGTTTCTGTAATCTCCTTAGCACTGTTGTTAGCTTCCTGCTCTTTGCTATTCCATCTGCTTACTCAACCATCTTTTATACTGTGACAGCTACACCCTCACATAATAACAACTTGTTTTTATGCAGTGCATTCACCTCAGTGATTTGCCCAGCCTACTCACCTTACAAACCTAAAACCTCTGTTTTAATGGGATGCTGTCTACCCTCTAGCTTGTCTGATCTGTTAGTGGTATTTTTTCTGTGATTTCAAGATCACTTCTAATGTGGCTTCAAGGATCCATAGCAAATGGTATATATTTACTGTACATTAATATGGTAAAGTATTTCAGTCTGAAATTGATTTGCCATTAAATTGAAATGATTCACCAAAGGACTTTCTCAATGAATCCACTTTGACAGTAGAATTTCCATATTCTTGTCAGACATTGAAACTTGTCTAATGGAGGTTCAGTGCCCAGACTTAACCCAGAGTTTAAAATGGAAGCCAATTATCTTTTTATCCAGAGCCCTTCTGATTGCTGTTTCTGGTCATCTTAACACAATGAATTTGAGTGACTGCCAGTTACATGGACTTTTACCAGAGTTTCGGGGAGCTCCCTCTCAGTTCTTCCCCAGTTTGCATGGCCAGAACCTGAGCAGTTACCTATCACTGCAGAGATCGTTATTCTCTAAAAAACGTCTCTCAGAGAAATCCCAGCTAGAGATCGTCCAAGGGCAGCTAATGCAGCTGCTCCTGCTTGTGTCTGCCTCACTGAGCTCCTCTCAGGTGGCAGGGAGTGATTAGCAGTTCTCTGTGCTGCCACAGGGCTGGTGCAGAGAGCCCGATGAGCTTATGTGGAAGAGTGGTTAGCATTCATCTTGCAACATTTTTGTTTGCTCAATTACTTTTTTTATTCCACACGGACCTTTTCCCAAGTCAAACTTTTTTTTTTTACTCAGAGACTTGAGCGCAAATCTTGTCATCCCCTGGATATAAATCTTGATATATATATATCCTAGGGAAAAAAACTGATTTTTGCTGATTGCTTAATAGTTACTTAATATGTATTTAATAATTACTTAATGTATGATCCCGTTTAGTTAATTCTGACCACTGATTTGGATCCCTGAATCACTGTTATCTGTTGTATCCTTTAACTCTCCTGCAAGCTGTATTGTCGCTTTCAGTGTGAATGTCAGGCCAAAGACATTGAAATGTTTTGTTTGATCTAGGTATTCTGGTATTATAAAGATCAGCCATGTTTTGATAGAGGAAATTAGACAAATATATGTTAGTTAAAGATTTGGGAAAACCACATAACTATAGCTTTTTCTGGAGCTTAACAGGTGCTGTGTGAAAATCCTTCTGAGGTAATCATGGTAAGGAATGCATTACATAGTACTGTCAAATATGCAAACAACTGAAATCTGTGGGAGACCAATAAATCCAAACTGACCTACAAGTAAAAAAGAAGTCAATGGGAATTTGGATTATTGAAGATGATAAAAAAATTTAGAGTTGCACTAAGGGATAATTTTTGCTTTTTTTATTTTCTAGCACAAAATAAAGGGCAATCTTCTTGTGACCATCTTTAGAGCACTTTTTTTTGGTTTTCTGACTGAAATAACCCTGTGTTTTGGTATGGTCAGACAGTGAAGCTGGACAATGCCCTTCTCTGACTCTTCTGTCAAAATTGTGTCCCCTCTGAGTAGCACAAGTACTTTATAAACATTCTCTGACAGGACCTCTGCTGCATTAGCTGGAAGCTCACCTGAGGTGCATATTTGGTTTTTAACAGTAAATAAGTGCTTCCTAGTTAGTTATGGCTAATGTACAAGTGTAAACACTTGGTCAAAGGCAAGTTATATGTTAAGGTTATATGGGGTCCCAAAGACAACAGTATTTCTGTCCTTACTGTTAGCTGTTTAGAGGACAATTTATATATTTACTAGCTCTTGCAGAAAGCCTGTGAAGCTTTACAGACAGGAAATGTTCCTCTTGTGCTAGAAAACATCCGTGAGTGAACACTGAAAATTGCTGTTGTGACTAATACTGCAACCATCCTCTTTGCAATTTATTTCAAGGACTTCACTGTGTTACACACTTTCCTTGCATAGTGCGAGTGAGAACACTCAGCAAGGATTGCTGTGTGCCTAGCACTGGCACAGAGATAAATGCAACTCCATCTAGAGTAGCCAGTATCTTAAAAACACAATTTATCCACATAGGGCAACACTTTGCATCGACCTGATCCAGTTGCTGGAATAGCTCTCATTCAGATGCCTGTACTCAGGACCATTTCATAGCAATCTGCATCTGAGCAGTCTGTAGCCATCTGTTGTGTACATCTTGCATGAACACAGTTTTTGGAATCTGGCCTCACTGAAGGTTTGCCTCTTAGGTAGTTTCCAAACTCATTGTTTTATCATTTTAAAAATGCATATATATTATCTGTTGGTTATTTAGATATATAATTCTGTATTGCAGCAATAGACAGCCCAAGCACAGGCCACTGAGTCTAGCTGGGGAAGTGATGCACAAATAAATGATCATTTGACAGACTTCTTGCTGGCATTGTACTTAGCCCCAGAACCGTGCTGATAGTATGTGCTGCTTTCCCTTTTGCTTCATGCATCCCAACTCTGCAGGAGGAGGACTTTGCTCTGCTTACTATAGGTTCATAATTTTGCTCTTACCTGGGAGGAGGGCACAGGTGAAGTCTTCACATGTGACACTGGGAATAAAATAAACTCTGAACTAAGTCACTCCCACACATAACATTATGATCTTTATGGGTCTCATCCAAGTTGAGGTATTCCATAATTCTATGTGACTGCTCATTTCAGAACTTCAGTGGGGCAGTGCAAATCAGAACAGTAACTTTCTCTTCTTCCTGATCTGAAGAAAAAAAGTGGCACAAGTCAGAAAATATATGTAAAAGATCAGAAAGAAGGTAGAAAACCATCTCCTCCACCTGTTTAGAGCCAAGTTACAGTGAATCAATAGAATAGGAGAAGGCAGAAACTGCATTTTATTAATTGCCACAAATGGCTGGAAAGGTGTTTGATGCCAGGGTTGGGCCTGTGAACAGTGTGTGAGGTGTGCCTGCATGTCAGGCTGCTGATTTTCAGTGAAGTAGGAACAGAGTCTGCCCCAGTCCTCCTGGGCTTTTCAGGGACACCTTTCTGCTGCCAGCCATGATTCACCAGCTTGTGCAGAGCTCAGCCATCCCTGCTTATCAGCCTTAGTTAATGCCCACTGTAATGAGGTGACCTCCCCACCACCCACACTCTCTAGACCCTGAAGTAACAGAAATAAAGCCTGTACATGTCTTTTCATGGGGAATGCTCTGGAGGAAGCAGTAATTCCTGAACTCTCATGTCCTAGACTTTGATGAATATTGTCACTATTTCTGGATTTCAAAAATGGGATATTTGCCCTGATCAGGGTGGGGGGAGGAAGAACTTTGTTCTTATTACTGTTACTACTTTTACCCATCAGGAAAAGCTGACAAATTCCAAGATATTTATCAAACTTTTGAATTTTAGCACAATATTTCCAGGGGAAAACCAACCAAACAAACAGAAAAAGAGGTAATATTTGTTTAGGAAAGTGAGTTTTCTTCCACAAAAGGAGAGGAAAAATAAGATGAAAGGATGAATGAAGCTGTTTCTGTTTGTTCTTAGTTGTCACTGATGACTTGTTTGCAGATGTTTCTGTGTTGGTTCAGGTCGCTGTCCATCATCACTCAAGGAAATGCTTTTCATAGGGATTTTAATCACTTGATAGTTTTGGCTTGATATTCTGGAAATTCTTTTTCTTTACAGCAATAAGAATCCTGCGGCTGACAATCCTCTTGCATAAAAAGCAGTTGTTTCTTGTATTACCTCCAGGCACTTTACTTTCAGGACTGTTAATGGGTAAAATATTGGTGGCAGTTTCCAGCTGCCACAAAGTACTTAATTTTCCATCACCACAAGATATTTAACTGATTATCAGCCAACTGATACTCAACAAGCAATACATGTTTATCTGCTGAATTACAGCCCATTGGGCTGTTCAAGGACATGGCTGTGGTTAAACTCTCTACATAAATGTTCACTACATGGTGATAAATAATTAATGTAATATTAGTACTGATCAATAGCTCTGTTTTTTTCTGTGAAAAATTGGAAGGGAAGTGGTTGTATGTGGCTTGTCACTTCCTCTTTAACCTTGCAGTCATTCAGGTGTCAGTGAATTCTGCTAGAAATTAAACAGCTCCACTGAATGGGAAACTTGTCATTGCTGTCTCACAGTTTATGGTCAGCAGCAATATAGTAAGTTTAACTTAACTTTTTTATTGTGTATTTGTTGGTCAATAAGACAAAATCAACAAAAATACCAATGCATACAGTTCTCACAATCCAGCAGTGAGCTGACTTTAATTTCTAGCCTTTTTCAGGGAATTCACTGGATTAAATATTGGAGTTACTAACTGGATGCCAGAGAAGGGGCATGGTTTCTGCACTGATAACAGCAGTGTTCTACTGGTGTACCAGCATGGGTTCCCAGTCACCCTCAGCTCTCCTGGGGAATCTACTAGGTATTTCTATTTTTCAGAAGAGAACTATGAAAGACTTGGAATCTTTCACAGCTCCTTTTCTTCAGAGAAAGAGGTTTGATGTTGTGTTCCCTGCTTACAAACACTTGCCAAATATGATACTGTAATTAAGCTTCCTCCTTTTCCCATTCTGTGATTTCCCCAGATTTGTGTACTCAAATAAGTTTGTCTCCAATCAAAATGCATCTGAGGCACCTTTGTGTGATTTTCAGTCCTCAGAGACTAAGAAATCCCAAATTTCATGTAAGAGTGATGTCCCTAGGTATGTTTTTTGTTCCTTCTTAATTGAAGAGCAATACTAGCTAGTTCTAGATATGGCTTGGCAATTAATTATTGTAGATTAAAATCACAGCTGCATTTGGGACAAAGATGGAATGCATTCATTGGAAATGAAATGTATTTTTAGCTGAAAATGATTTGTCAAATACCAAAGCTCGAGACTGCTATATTTTTACTGCATTTTGGTTTAGGTTTGTTGGTTAAGGTTTGGTACTTAAGGTATGTTCTTATGTGGTTTATCTGCATGATGCTCTCCTGCTGTATGCCATCCCTGTGAAGGAAATGTTAAACCATGGGACTATGTCTGTCAAAAAAAAAAAAAAGTTAAATAGGGAAAGGCATCTGAGTGAAAAGCACTTACTGTGAATCTGAAACTGCAATGAAATCCTTTTGTACTGTAAGCATTCAGTGAGGTGATTTTCATGGCTCTGTACACTTGAACATAACCAACAGGATGCTTCCCATCACAACATCCCACCCCCTTGGAGCTGGAGGGGTGGTTGCAGAACTTATGACCATATACCTGCTATAGGTATGTTTTGAGGTGGTAGCTAAATATTCTAACAGTCTCCAATGAGATTGAGATCAATATTCCTAAATCACATCCAGGCAGTTCTGAAAAAATGGCCTGGTTACCCTCAACATTTCTCAGAATAACCTTTTATTTTGCCTTTTAACTCCAGGACATTATGAGATTGCTGGGTTAGGGAGAGGTGCTGCTGCTTGAGGATAGACAGGCTGCAAAAGCTGAGTAAAGGACAATGAGTTTATAATCTGACCAGCTGTGGTAGCAGCACAGATTACTGGCCCAGTGCCAGTCCTGTGTGGCTCAGGCAGTTCAGCTCATATTCAGGCTGTCCCTTGCCTGGTATTCTAGGAAGGATTTCTGAATGCCTGTTGTCCTTCCCTCCACTAATAAGCAAAGGAAATTCAACAGGGATCTGTCTGTCCATCCTGGGACTTTTCCACTGAATTACAAACCTTGCCAGAAGGCTCTCAGCAGGTCTACAGTAGTTAGTGAAGACTGCCCTGATGTAGTCCAAAACTGGGAATAATAGTGAGGATATCATGCCTTATCCAATCTCATTATCCCAGTTGTTCTGGAGGAAGAAAACACATTTAGAAAGGCTGCTGAGCAGATGGCAGAGATGTGGCAGCAGAACAGGAGCTGTACATCCTAGGCAGCCTGCTTTTGGTGCTATTAATGGGTTTGAGAAGGAAACATGTCTCCCCATCTGACAAATAAAGTTGTGAAGTGGTTGAAAAATCTGTCCCAGGTGAAAACACTGGAAAAAAAAGTGGTTTAGTCTGGTTTGGTTTGGTGATGGACCACTGATATAGTAACTTCGAAATATTTGTTTGGGTTTTTTTTTCCCCTCCACTTTACTTATTAGAAAATAGTCACTTTCAGGATTGAGGATTCAGGTGAATTTTCATCACTCAACCCAAATCCTGGATATGCAATGCAATAGTTGTGCTCCTTTTGTTGCTAAAAGTATAAACCACTGGTGATGCTTATAGGTGCAGCCTACCCATCCCCAGTGGGATCAATAACATTGAAGAAGTATCTGTTATGTCTGTGAAATTCCTGAGTGCTGTGATTCCTGCAGAGGCAGGCCATGTACCCAGACAGAAGCTGAAACTGCATTGTGGCCTTCACACAAGAGAACAACCCAGGTCTGGCTGGCTGTGAGGGGGATGAGGGTCCAGGTACAATGGAAGGTAAGGACTGCCACCCACTGAGGCACAGTGGCACACCTAGCAAGCACAAGTGTGGGGAAAAAAATGTTGATGTAAGCTTCCTCCCAGGTTGTTAACCTTTGAGTTTTATTTTATGTTAGCTATGGTAGTTGTGTTACTGTGTGTCACCAGGTGCATAATAAATTGTATATCAGAACCCTTGAATTTATTGCATTGATTTTCTGTATATATGGATTTTCTCTTTCCAATACAGATGAAGTAAATGCAAAATTTGCAAGTTTTCTCAATGCACAACTTATTCTTAGAAGTATCAGATCAATTTACCTATTTTTCCTTGATTAATATTCTGTTGTTCCAGTAACAGTCTCCTCTACTTGAATGAGTGCCAATTTGATATGACGCCCTGCCGTGACCTGGTCATGACAGTCTTACATGTCAATTTTTCTTAGTTTGTAAAGGGAAGATTAAATCTTCCAGATGAATCAGTTACTGGTTTTAGAGTACTTTGAAGTATTCCCTATAAGGTGCTAGCACAGAAGTGCTGGGCATGGAGACAGTGAGAAGTGCTCAGAATGTTCTTATCAGCGCTGATTAATCACCATGTAAATTTATAGTGCTGGGCAAACATTTCACAGTGATAAGACGTCTGTTTTAGCATTAGACCTTTGATTTAGCATTAGACTCATTTAGCATTAAACTCAACTTTAGTGCTCTCCAAGCTGTAGAATCTATGTACCCCACTTCCTGTCATACCTTACTGCATCATTTGCACTCTGCAGAATGTGCTTGTGGAAAAGCAGAGTGAAATTTAAACCTGAAAGATTTTCTCAAAACACATTTCATGGCCATGTTACTGACAGGTCTATGTTACCTATTGTGGACTGTCTTTTTATGATAAATTTAATTTAATATACATCCTGAATGTCTGTATCTGTTGATGTGCTTGCCCCCAGAAGAAAAATGCTGTTATTTTTCTATTGGGAGCAGGTGAGTGTAAGCAGAAGAGCAACAGGGTAGGATCCCTTCCAGTGGACACTATGTGTCACAGTGTGCAAATTCTTAGAGAGAGAGGGTCTGTGGAGGAGGATGTTAATGAGACCACATGCAGAAAAAATTTAGCAGGGGAGGAGACACAAGCTGCCAAGAAGCAATCTGGGAAGGTTGGAGACTGGTTGCAGTTTGCATTTCAGGTGGGCTTCCTACCTATTGGAACCAGAGCATATCTAAGATAATTGTTTTTAAAAGAGGTATGTTCTAGGTTTTCCCTGTAACAACAAAGTGAAGAAAAATGCATTGGAAAGCAGAGCTTGTCTCTGCTTCTCAGTGCAATGTGGCTTCAGATGGAGCTCAGGACACTTTTCTGAGCCTTGTGTGCCTGACTGTCGGGCTACAAGAATTACTATTTATTTCTCTGAACCCTGAATTTGACCTTTGTAGGGCTGCAGGTATATGCTACATGAAAGGGCCATGGGATCCAAACAATCAATAGCTACTTTAGCCTCTGCATCTGTGAGCTGCCCTTTGGATGGGAATAACTTGAAAAGACTTGATCTTCAGTACAGAGTGAGAGGCTCATGCCCAATACAGACCATGTACATTCATGATGTGCTTTGTATGTAGTCACACATGATACTCTGAGGTAGGGTTTTCCTGACTTGGACATTTAAACAAAATGTCATAGATTTACAGAATAAAGAGATGAAATTGGTATTTAAATGAGGATTAAGACTGGGGAATTTCTATACATGCCATCTGGATCTGAGGCATTGCCTGTGTTTACATTGTGTAATGTATTGCCAATTCTGGCAGCACATGCAGTGTTTATTTACCTCAGTGTGTTGCAGAGCTGAGATCCCCCTACAGAAAGGCTTTTGGCCCTGATGTTCTTTGCTCCCTGCAGGGCTGCCTTAGCATGGGTTGCACAAGGTGGGCATGTCAGGTCAGACCCAGCTTGGCATCTCTGCAGCAGGATCATGTGCATATCCCCCAGTAAACACCCACTGAGGCCTTATTCTAAAGTTTGCATTTGAAACTGTGAGATCCCAGCACAGGATATGAGGCATTAATGATTGACCATAATTAATTCTGACTTGACAGTCTCGGTAGCTGCTCCTTTTTTACTCTTGGGCATGGGGTGGCAGGACAGGAATCACAGTGCCAACAGCACTGCTTGCTTAGGAATCCTAAAGATAGACTGTCCACAATGGAAAGTACCAGCTTGCATTGTGGCATACTTGCTCGTTTTGTATTAGATTTGACTCATTCTTTCATTGACAGTTTTTGTTGGAGCTTTTCTTAATTGTTATTTGCATTTGCAGTGAATGTCAAATAAAGGTCACCCAGGTTAATGCTGTTTACAAATCACAGGTGAGAAGTGAACCCATATTTAATGAACAAAATATTGTGTAAAGTGTATCACTGTATTGGCAACATTGTGCTGCAACCTGTGTTGTTCTCATCTTGACGCCTGTGTTCATTTCTCTGTGTGTTCATTTCTCTCCTACTTCTTGTCATCACCTCTGTGACCTTGTGCTACAGCATTGCAGTGCCAAGCTGTGGGAAGGAAAGCATGCAAAAATTCATGTCTCATTAGTTTATCCAAATGGAAAGAAGAACTGAGACAAAAGCCAGCTGAAATCTTTGTGGAGACAAATTTTAGGTTCTAAATAAATGATCTGTGTCCTCTCTAAATAACCTTCCTGTGTCTGTTTCCATGGCTAGACTTGTGTTTGGCTTTCAGATGCAGAGATCAAGAAAGCATCTTCATGCCCTGACAGCTGGAAAAGATCCATTATTTTAGTCCATCTGAAATGATGAAGTCTATCAAACTTCATCTTGTGCCAAAATCTTTAGCGATCATTGCATTTTCTGATACAGGCAACATAAATAGTGTTTTGTAGAATAAGTAGTGATGAGCCATATGCAGGTTAGGAAAGAAGAAGGTGAATATTTTTTATGCAAACAATTTAGAATGGACAACTTTTGCTTTCTTAAGGAGCAGTACTTCTGGAGCTGAAACCTGTTCAAATGTTGCTGCCTTCCCAGCAGATAGACCTTTCCACAGTCACCTCTGGCAGCTGTTTTCCAGCTGTGCTTTGTTTTTGGCAATAATCAATTTCTGGACTGTAGGGAGATAGTGATGCAGAGCGGAGCAGGCAGGGGGGCTGTCTGAGCCCCCTCGGTCCGGGAACAAGGGCAGGAGATCCGTGCGCCACAGGCTCCATCCCACGGCCGGCGGGAGGCGGCCCGGGAATTCACAGGCGCACTTCACAGCTGCTGAAATCCCGCAAGGTTTGTTCCAAAGCCACGCTTCTTGCATAACCAGAAAGGAATTAATCAACTTGCCAAAGAAAGCGGGTTCAAGGCTTTCTGCACAAAATAGCCGCGATAGGAGCGCAGTGAATGTTGTAAAAGCAAGGCAAAAGAAACAAGCTTTGGAGAAGGACAAGAATTTGAAGAGGTAAAGCCGCTTGGCAGGCGCTGAAACGCGGGGTGTGGGTGGGAGGAGAGCAGAGGAAAGGGAGGCAGTGCAGCGAAGGCGGCGAAGAGCCCGCAGGGTGGCTGATGGGACCGGAGGTCCTGCGGGGCTCCGGGCGCCGCGGCTCCGCTGTCCCCTGCGCCCTCTGCCGTGCGCGGCCCGGCAGCGCCCACGGCATCCGACCGCACCTGCAGCAGCGAGAGCAGCCCCTGCAAATGGACTTAAAGGTGTTTATCTTACCGCTGTGGTGTGATGGATGCGTGCTCTAGCTCTGTGTCATCTTCACTACAGTGAGCTTTCACCAAGAACAGGGAGCTGAAAATCCTTCTCGGAATTATTCAGGAGGCTCCCTCTCTACAAATAATAGCGAAAACTGTGTCATGTGCATATGCTTCAGTAGGTGCAAACACAGGATACCCACTGTGTTCATTAATTGAAAGTGTAACAACTGTAGTCATTCTTCCCTCTTTCACATTTAGGATTCTGGAAGTTTCACGGGAAAGTTCTAAGAATGTTTCTGACACTTTCAAGACTTTTTTTCAATATTGTTCTAGTAAGTAATGGAAGTAAGGAACCTACTGTTATGCTTGTTGGGGAATTGTTTCATGTCTTGATATTTCCTGCTTTTTAGAGATCATGATTTCCCTTTTCAGTGCTTTTGTCTTGCTGTCGTTACTCAGGTACAGACCTGACACCTGGACCCTGCTGTGTCTGCCACTGGCTATGTCCTCAAGGAAGTGTAAAGCTCATTAGCTTGTTTTCCAACCTCAGATGTGCTCAATATGCACCCACACCATGAAACCATCCAGCACCGAGCCTGTCCAGTCAGCAAGACATCCTACTCCTACAGTGTGCTCTACTTAATGCAACCAATCAATACTGACAATACTGAGAATCAGGAAATAAATGTCAGGTAATTAACTCTGAGCACCTTCTAATTACTGCTACATGAAAAACACCCTTTCCTCCCATCCTTGACATGTTAGGTTGGTTTTGGTTTTGTTTGAAGACTTCACAGAACAAACTGGGACTTAGCAAGACCAGGCCTGGAGGGAGTTTGGTACCACTGTGAGACTGACAGGGAAGGGAGGACCCTGAAGGTAAATTTGGCATTGAAAAATGCTGAGTTTGCACTCTATATTCTATTTAGAAACAGGTCCTATTGTCATCACAGATTTTTAAAGGAGGTATTGGCAGGATACATAACCCAAGGGTTTTCACTAGTTTAAAATGCCAGCAGAGACTTGGAAGAAGCAAATCTGCTTTGGGATTTTCCAGTATTTGAGGCACAAAGCTCATGAAATGTTTTATTTATCTGGTAAAATGGTGCACAAGGATTTTTTGTGGCTTTCCTTTTTCCTCTGTAAAATAAACATCTTGAGTAAAGAAGTCCAGGTCCAAAGTCCAGGATCGGGGAAAGTTACAAAGTACAGCTAGGCTGCATTTTATAATAAAACAGCACAAAATCCAATCACGAAGAGTATATGGGGGATGACATCTGCAAGAGAAACACAGGCTGTATGTGAATATTTCCCTGTCAGCTTCCTTTCACCTTCCCTTCCCACCCCATTCAATAAAACTACATGCCCTAATGTGGCTCTGTCAACATATCAAATGCTAACAAATAGACTTTCAAAGGTGTGTTTCAAACCCTTTCCAATCAGAAGTGCTTTCAGACACCCCTGTTAACCCAGTGAAACATGATTGTTCCACATGAAGAGGGTGTGGCAACTAGAGAAAGCACTGCTCAGTATTGGAAGTTAATGCTATGATTTTATTTTCCAGTGTGAAGGATGTACCAAAGAAGGAAATCAAGGTATATAACACTGGGAAATAAAATCTGATTTTGAAATGTTCGCTCTTTTGTCAAATTTACTGATATTTCAGGTTTTTTCTTTGAGCTATGGATTTTATGTTGACAAAGGCACTCAAAATTCATGTTTGGGATTGATCCTTTCATTGTCACACTTTGCTGTTTACCTGAGAGTGTGTAAAATCTGGATAAACCTTTGCCTGTATAAAAGAGGAGGAAAAAGATTACATCAGCATGATGTTTAAAATAGGGCAAAGTACAGCAGTGTGCTTTGAAAAAGCAGATCAGAAAACATTTGTCTCATTTTAAAATTCTGAATATTTCTTTCTCTTTGATTTAATGTTTGAAATTATAAAAGGATCCTCGGTTCATTTACCTTCTAACAACGATGGGAGTTTACTGGTGCAACATAATGGATTGTAATAATTCTACTCTGTGTATTTGTGATTTTAAATTTGCTTTCAGATTGATGTGGGTACAGTTGATAAACTAATCTAAGGGCTCTAGTGAACACATCTTTTGTCCCAAAGACTTGTTTCAAAAGATGAACCAGCTCAGACAGAAATCCCTGGTCCCTGCGGGAGGCAGCAGTTGGAGGAAACCGTGGGGAAGGCCTTTGTCAGTGTGTCAGGTGGGATAGGTACAAAGCCTCCCACAAAACATGATGGCATTGTGGATATGCTGAAGTACGAACACACAGTGTAAAGAAAAACCTTTCCTGCTGCTTCTGACCTCTCTCCCACTCTCTGGCAACCTGTCAGAGCATGTCTGAGCTGCTGCTGAGGGCACAGGCAGGTGAGCAGAGCTTTCACTGCCAGCTCGGTATGTCAGTGGTTTGGCCATTTATCATAAATGCCAAAGGGGTGCCTTGACTCACTTGGCAAGTGAAGAGAATTTCACTGAGCTCTTCTGCCAGAGTTGGAGGAGACTAACTTCTCTTCTAGACTCCCTCTGACCCAGGGGAAAGGGATCTGGAAGAAGGCTTTGGCTGCCTCTGCTTGCTCCTGTGCTGCCAGCTTCATTGCTTCCCAAAGGGAGAAGCACCTGATGAACCCAGCCACTTACTGCGCACGGTGATCTCCGCCACCAAAACACCTCCGGTTTGCTCCGCGCGCTGCCTGCGTTTGTCACATGTCTCAAGAGAGCAGAGAGAAAGCCATGTACACCAAAAGAATTAAAAAGTATAAAAAAATCCAGGCACAATTCTAATCCAGCCAAGGAAATTGCTGCATATTTTCTAGGGACTTTATATTTTTTCTGCCTGTAATTATTGGCGGTTTTAGTGCAGGAGAGATGTAAGAAGAGTATTTACAGTTCATTTTCTGAAGATTTTGGTGGGCTGCTTTTCCCACCCAGCCTTAAACAAAACTCCTGTCAAGAAGGGGGACATTGAGCTCCATCTGTTTAACCCCTGACCCCTGCTAAGGCTGCTGTGGTTGTTTGTTACTAATGATAGTTGTTGCCCATTGGGTAGAAACAGGAAGCACCAAATCCTTTCCATACAGATCAGCTCACGTCCAGCACTAATGATGCTTGTCACAGCTGACAAGGTCTGTATTGGAGGCAGTCCTCTGCAGATTAAAGGTCCTTGTGCATCTCCTGACCTTTGCAGATCCCCAGCTGTGGGCATTTTTATTACAAATTCAGCATGTGGTAATTCTGGTTGTGAGTTGCTTGTAAGCACAGACCACCAGCTTGGTTCAACCTTAATTGCAGGAGACCACCAGCTGCACTTTTGGCAGGAAGTGGACTTGAGGGATGTCTGATGGAGCAATTATCCTGCACTGGAAGGTGAGGTGGGAATTCCAGACAGTGCCTGAAAGGATGATGTAGGTGTTTGACAGCACTGCCAGAAGGGCATATATGATGTAATGGAATTGTGTTTTCTTTTGACTCTGGTCTATGACTGGATAAAAAGTTGAAGAAATCTTGAGAAACAAACAACAAAATCTAAGAGTTTTTCCTGTTGCCTTTGAAACTTAGAATTTCTAACAATGTGTTTTGGTCAAATCTGCAGATTTTGCACAAGTCAGTTCCCCCTGCTTACCATTGAGGCTATATAATACAAAATGATGCCTTAATTTGCTCCTGGACTGAGAAAGGAGTTAGAAAGAGAAATTAGGTGAGTGAGCTTTTTCTTCTCCAGCCAGAAACATTTGTTGTTGAAATGACAGCATGTTGGCCAAGGAGTATTTTGGGCTTTCAAATAGGTTAAATAAAATTCAATTTCATTGCATGAGAGAAAGAATGGCAAAGCTCTGGCTTAGTGAAGGGTGGAGAGAGAGGTCTTTAAAGAATGACATTTTATGGGCACCTGACCATGTTAAATTATTTGCCTGTATAGCACTCTCACAGCACTCCCATCTAAGGATACAGGAATCCACTCTTTTACCTCAGTTGCTGCTCCAGAGACAATGTATGTATTTTACGCAGAGAAGGATGTCTGCAGGAGCAATAACTTACTGCAGCATGGCATGGAGGACTTTCCTTGTGAAGGGGGACTGGGAGCTTTGAGACAGGTTCTCCCACTGCCCCCAGAGTGCTCTTACCACCAAGATACTTGATAAAATGGAAAAAACTCAACCTCCTCCTTTTTTCCAGGCTTGTGTTTAACTGTAGCTGTTTGTCAGACAGGACTGCAGTCTGGGATATTGACAGGAGCTGAATTTTTCAATGGCTACCTTATTTCTCAGTATGTTTAAACAAGTTTCCCAATGTCGCCTGTGGCATGGCAGGGGTGGGGTGCACGGCTGGGCCACTCTGTTCACACAGTGCCGTGCCTCCATCTGCTGAGAGCTCTACACCTGGCATAGCCTCGGGCAGGGCTGGCCATCCTCTGTCTGAACGTGGCACTGTGTGTTTCTCCAGCAGGGAGGCCTTACCACGGGGCAGGAGAACTTCTCGCTGTCGCAGACGTGCGTCTCGCAGTGCAGCCAGACCTTGGACAGCTTGGGGATGTTGCGGAAGCGGAAGGCGTTGAACTGGAACGTGGCCCGGTTGGTTTTCCCGTTCTCGTGCACCAGGATGGAGTAGTCCGTGGCACACCTGTGTTGTGTGTAGAGAAGCAGTGTCACAGCCCCCATGGCTTCATCTCCTGAGGTGAGAGTCTGATGAAATCATTTGCCCTGCTGTGGGCAAGCTTTTCCTTTGCTCCCTTTTACCCACAACCAGCTTTCCCGCTATCCTCAGGGCTGAGCTGATAGAGGTGCTCCCCTAGGTCCCACCAACACCTACCCCTTGGTGATCAAAGGCCAGTGGATCTGGTAGAAATACTCTGAGGAGGGAGTTGCCCAGCAGTTGTTGAGAACAACTTTAAACCTGGGGAGATATCAACCCCAGATTAGCAAGGAATGTCACAACTTTCAATTTATTATTCATTCCTCCTTCCTTTGCCTACCTGTCACTTAAGCCCTTGGCTTCCACTCCAGCAAATATGTCAGAACCAATTTCTGATGTTTCAACGACAAAGGGGGCTTCCTTTATACTTGTGAACTTGGCATTCTTTGGAAGGCAAAGACAAAGGCATCATACATTACTTGTAATATGCAAAGCAAGGCATGATTCAACTTCAGACACCACGGGAGAGATTGACCCCAGAAATCTGAGTTCTTATAGCCTGCAACCTCTAAACTCTACACCAGTAGTAGGACTATTGCAAACTCAAGACGGTATTTTAAAATATTTTTGTTAATATTTGGCATACAATGATGATCAGTGACAGAACTTGATGCTGTTTAGGTTGTAGCATGTGATATATTGCAGCATGGGTGGGAAGCAAGCTTGCTGCTGCTGCTGCTTCTGGTGGTGGGGAAAGCTGGTGGGAGTGAGAGAGTGGAGATGAGTATATAGAAGGCGAATGGAGTTGGGACATGGCCATATGTTGGAGAAAAGGAATGAAGACAAGCAGAAATCACAAGAAAAAAGCCAGTCTGCTGAACATGAAGCAATGTGGTGCTCACGTGAAGAGTTTTTGTTACAAATACACTGAAATGCCTACCTTAAATCCCAGTGCTTCTTGTTGGGTAAGATGGTAACAAAGCTAGCACCGGAATTATACAAAGAATATCAGGTTTAGTCCTAGCATTGGTTTACCTAGTGGTAAATACTCCTTTTACCTAGCCTATAATTTTAACACAATATGTTCCTAGTTGTGCTTTTTCTGTGATAAAATAGAGTGGCTGTTTAGGTGCTTTTGACTGTGCTTTTGTGGAGAAAAGATTCCAGGATTAGGAGATGGCTGCTCCAGCAGTACTGTGGAGCTAAAGAGAGGTGAGGGATACTTCAAAAGATCTGCCTGATATCAAGGGACAATATTTTGTTGGAAACAAAATTCCAGCACAGCCTAAAGATCTGAGGGGTACATGAAATATCTGTCAGGTGAGAAGAAAAGGGAGAAAGCTGCAAGAGAAATGTAAGGAGCTTTGCTGTGTCTACAGAGGCCATTCAAGGCCAGGTGTAAGTGCAGATTCATGCTGCTGTTGCAGTGGGACTGAAAACAAGTTTTGATTTTTCTTATAAAACCTGTCAGCAGGTTAGAAATGTGCCTCTCAGCAGAAAAATCTGCATGATTTTGAGAGATTAAAAGAACAGTTGGCATGTGTCTGCTCCGTTCACTTTAAGTATATCTCTGTTAATCAGCAGAAAGAACCCCTGCCAATCCCACTGCAATTATCTGTGCCAGGCTAGTAATGTGCTCCATGACACATAAAAGTCAGGAGCAGCAGCCCTGTTTTTTCCAGCTCTTCAGCTGAAGCCTTTGTAAGGTAAAGGTGAAGATATGAGTGGCAAAGAGCACTTACAGAGTAGAAGTTGAGGGATAGTTGGCTTTCAAATGAGCCAGAGCTTCCATTCTTCACATGGACAGTGGCCACCCTGAGGACAGGACAAAATTCTGCATGAGTGAGGCATGGTGGTGAGGACAGGGTGAGACACACTCCCAGAAGAGGATGTACCTTTGGTCAAAGGCAGCCTGGTTCACCAGGTAGTTGGCATTGTATGTGCAGGTGAATGAGTAATTCACAGGCTGGCTCTTCACAATCACTGAGGAGTCATTGGAGACGATGGAGTTATAGAAGTGATACACAGGATTCTTGAACTGTGGATGGTGAGAGAGAGAAATGTGGGCAGTACTGTTTCTTTGAGGCATCAGGAATGTACTTTGAAATATGAAGACTCTGGTGTCAAAACAGCCTCCCCAAGGAAACACTGTTTGGTAGCTCTTAATATGCTGTGCTGCCCATTTATGTGCCTTACTAAACATAACTTCTGTGTAATACAGGTGCAAGTGAACAGCAAATTAGTACCACTAAGCCTGTGAGTATTATGCCTGGAACTGCAAAGATCAGCTGTGTGATTCTTCCTTCTCCTTGATACTGCAGTTTGCCTCCTTCTTCCATTGGTACCTAAAGTTTACTACAAACTGAAGAGGACAGGACTGTCTCAAGTGAGTCCAGCCATTTCCTGAGTCAGAAATGCTGACTTTCACAGTCTTACCTCTGACTGTGTCCCACAGTATGACTTGTTTTTAGGTGACAGGTCTGGGATTGTGAACTGGTAATATCCTGAATCATGGATCCCATTGTAGCAAACGCCTCCAAGTGCCAGCTGATTAACCTCCCATCCATAAGGACACTCTGGAATTCTGGTAATGATGGTTTTAGGATAGCAGTATACCAGAATTACATCTGAAAGGAAAATGATATGCCTAGAGTTACTCAGTGGTAATTTCCTTTCAACGAGCTGGGTCTGCCCACTTACTTTTCATGGGGCTTAACCTTCTGTGAACAGGTTTGTGTTCTGGAAGATCCCCTAATGACAGCAGCTTTAGCTACACAAAATGACATTTAGGTTGTTTAATTCTGCCCTCTTTGGAAGAGTTTGGCCTTTGCCTTCTAATCAGTGCAGAACTTTGTGTAATTTTTTTTATTATTCTGGAATAGCTGATTGAAAAACAGACACTGCTGAGAAACCTGAAGTAAAAACTTCACTGGACTGCACGGAAATACGTCTCATTAACTTATGCTGCAAAGCTGGCTTTCATAACACCACTGACTCTGTAAAAATAATTTTGATGAGGTTGTTTGGTAGGCTTTGTTGATCTGCACTGTTCTGTACTGGTGTACAGATCTTGGCCACGATAGATATTCTGCCTTCTCTCTTCTTGCACTGGCACTGTAGTAGCAGCACAAACTGAATTTTTCCAACTGTCAAGTCAAAAGCAAAGATCTAAAAATGAACTGAAGAACCTAGGCCTGCTAACAACAATAAGAAATGACCCAAACTCCCAGCCCTGTTAACAGCAGTGCTGTGTGTCCAAACATGGTGATTGCTAATACAGACACGAATGTTGAACATCATAACAGACAGACTGATTGCTTCATGATAGCAGAATTGGATCTTTTTCACAGGCAGAGCTAATTTGAGCATCTGATGGAAGTTTTAAGGGCAAATATTGACTAACCATTAGTGATCTGAAAATTGAGACCGACTTCCAATTACTACAGTGAGAAAAAAAGGCACCCTCCCTGGAATTATTCAGTTATTTATTTTAAAGCTCTTTCCACTCTCATTTATTATGCTAAAAGCCTCATTTTGCAGCCTTTCCATGTCTACTAAGGAATAATCTGGAAAAGTCAACTAGAGACCTAAACAACTCACTTTTTTCTGATTAACAAACATTCAGCACATGCAAGCTGGTTCTGCTTGTGTTAATGCTCAGATTTATAGCTGGCAACTTTACAGCTATGAAAATTCCTGCAGTTAAGAGGGACTGCTTGTGCAAATAAAGATACTGAAATAAATGGCTAGAGGGCCAAATATTTCAGATATACCATGAAATGACTGACAGTAATCTGCAGCAGTCGCATACTAAAAAGCAAACACTAACTTGAGGCATATTCCAACATGTTTCTAGAGCACATTTTGTAATTATAGTGAAATACACATTACAGGTCTGTCTGGCATCAGATCACTTCAGTTTCCAGGCAGTAATCAGTGTGCAATTAGAGCCTTACCTTCAATGACTTTTGTATTTTTCTTGCTTTAATGTAATGGTGTGGTTCAGCAGTTCAGCCCAGCACATTCAATCACCACTGACCGTCTGTCTGTAGACCATGGGACTAAAGCCCAGTTTGGGCAGCAAAGATCTGCTGCATCTAGCCTGTACTATTACAGAAAAATTCTAATTGTTTTTGTTTTCTTTGCTATTTTATGCTTTTGTGATTAACTTTCTTGCACTGTGGTTATTGCACAGAGTTAACTATATGCATAATTCTTTGTGGGGTTAGGACTTGAATGGTGCATTCTTTACTGTGCTAGCTCAAAGCAGATCAATAAAAGAGATGTGAGGATTAGCTCTACAGAATCCACAGTTTAACTTTCTGAAGGAAATTATTTGGATTTCGAATGAAAAAAACATTTTGGCAGCTTAATTACAGGAGAAGATCTTAGGAGATTTAAGTTATTTTACCTGCTTTATTTGGGCTGCAAGGCCCCGCAAGAGCTCGAGCCAAGATGAGCAGCAGATAAAAAGCAAGAGTCACCATTTCTTGCAATGATCTGAGAACACAGGAAATAAAAGCTGAAAATGTCTTTAAAAGTGGAAATAAAAACAATGCATTGTCTGCAGTCCTGAACTTGTAGTAGCTACAGTTAAAATGTCCTTTTTTTCAGAGAGAAAAAAGTAGCATTACTGCTATTCTGTCACCCAATGTAATTGCAGCTACAGGGTAAATATTTCAAAGACCATTGCTACAACTGGGTCACTACTGTGACAATTTTACTATTTCAGTTTAGTGGTGGCTTTTAATTGTTTTAGTCTGATTTCTTGCAAAGAGTCTAAACCTAAAGTGTTAATGCAATCAAATGAAACTTAAACAGTGGAATTTGAAAAAAAGAGGGAATAGAAATTATTGGAAGAAATATGACACAATAACATATATAATGTGCTTAAAATTTAGTGCTGGAATTATTCTCAGTGCTGATGGCTATTCTGATATATATAATCTTAACTTAATGTAGCTCAATTTTGATGAATTATGCATTTTCTCCTTTGCTGCTAAATGTTGAGTTTCTTGGAAAACATCCATAGAAGTTATTTACATTTACATTTCAGGCCTCAAACCTGAAAGCTGTTTCCCACAGAGGAAAAACATATACAGCCTGTGGGATTAGGACTGCAGTTCTCATATTTTCCCTTCCTAGACACTCTTCAGTATCAGCCCTCATACATACATCACTAAGCAGACTAAGTCAGAAGTAAGAAATATCATTTACAGGAAAAAAAAACCATTCCAATTCAGTAATTCTAACAAAACCAGTCAATTTCAACAATTTCACTCAGCCTCTATTTATAAAAGGATCTTAAAGTACATATCAGTGACAATCCTTCTAATTATAATCCTATGCACTCTACAAGAAATTAAGGGTTTTACCTACGAGACAGGAAGGAGCTTATTATTTCAGATTTTCATTCCACTCTTATTCCAAAAGCAGCGCTGTCAGCTCTTTCCAAGATGTCCTCTTTCAAATGAACCCAGCTGGTGTTATCTTCGCTTTATATAGGCAATCTTGTAAAAGGAGCCCATCTCTGGTTAAATCTCAACCTGCCAGTATTGTCCAGTGTGAGAGGAAAAAAAAAGCGTTATAGAAAAGCAGTTCTCTTCCCCTAGATGGGTCTGTATTGCTGCTATTTTATTTTCTACAAATCTTTCTATAGTGATTTTTTTACAGATCTTGCAAACAAGTGAACAGGAAGACCTGCTGAAAGTACAAAATTTTTTGGTTTGTGAGTTTATTAGGAAAATGTAGAATTTCTGGAGAGCTGAAGCTACAACTGCCTGCTGCAATTCAGTGAAAATGTATTTATAGGAATTAGCTGTTTGTCTTAAACGGCTTATTGAGAATGTCAAGCTTTTGTGCCATACAACTGGACAAAAGTAATGGCAACAGATCATATACTACCTTTGGAGTTGTTTTCTTTTTTTTTTTTTTTTTCCTTTTTTTTTTTA
>VWYI01020861.1:48352-59846 GCA_013399455.1 Anthoscopus minutus | reverse complement strand
TACCATCATTTCAGCCGGGTCATTCATAACAAGTTCTGCAAGCAAAGTGGAACATTTTCCTTAGTGCTGAATAGAGGAGATGAGTAAAATATCTTGACAAAAATTAACAAAGTATTGTAACTACTTATGAGGGAGATACTGGTGAAGAGAAGAAATGTTACACAATCACGATAAGGCTTTCCAAAACTGAGAGGCCACCATCTTTAATGTTACCGAAATGTATTTTCTTCTTTGTAGCCAATATAAATTTTGTAGTACCACTGAGGTATATCTACACTGAAAACTGAATGTGTTCTCCTTGCCCAGATAGCCATCTCCTGTATGGGGGCAGCCCTCTCTTGTATGGCAGCCTGCAGGGCTACAGTTCCCAAAATACTTTATTAAAACATAGTTTGTGGCATTAAAAGCGTCTTATAAAGGTGGTCTTAGCAGTGCTGGAGGTTAATTTGTGCTACAGATGAGCAGGTGCTTTGGAATCACATGGGTTTTTGATAGTGACCATGTCATGCATCTTATCAGTGACTGGTAACTTAGCTTGCGTGTACATTAGCAAATCTTACACTGCCTGGCAGATACCAATAGTAACTTCTTTCCAGAGTTTTATCTGAAAAAAAATGAGTCTGTTCACAGTCTGTTTTATGACTTTATCCATGGCTGTTTTGGGATGTTACCTAGCTGTTGCATCCAAATACCTCTGGTATACAACAAGTTTGGCAAATCTCACCAGGTTTCTCATGTAGATTTTTCCTGGTATGTTGGTCCCTCTACCCTGTGTGATAGCTGAGCATTTCCCCCCCTCCTCAGAAGTGCACTCTCTGAGGAACAGGATTGTCCTGGGGGCCGTGGTCTCCCGTAGTGTGTGTGATCAAGCTGCTGCATCTTGAGGCAAATGGCTTCAAGCTGTGCTAGGGGAAGTTTAGATTGGATATTGGGGAAAATTTCTTCATCAAAAGGATTGTCATCCCTGGCACAGGGATGGTGGAGTCACCATCCCTGGATGGATTTAAGAGAGATATAGATTGGGGACATGGATTAACGGTGCACTTTGCAGTGCTGGGGGGATGGCTGATGATTTTAAGGGTCTCTTCCAATCCAAACAGTTCCATGATTCTGTGATCTCCTGCTTTGTTCTCGTGCTTGGTGCTCTCCAGCACCACAGCCTGGGGCACCCAGGGTGCCAGGGATGAATATTTTCTCCTGGTCTTGGAGAGTGCAAATCTCTCCTTGTTGCACTCTCCTGGGCTGTTGGAAGAGGCTGACAACATATGCGGGGCTCCCAGCCAGCAGCCCATGGAGGAGTTCCTTCTTCTTTTTCTCTCAGGCACATCCCAAAAAATGATAGGCGCTGCTTCTCCAGGTGAGGCCAGAGCTTAGTTCTGTGCTTACAGGCAGAGCAGGAGTGAGGACACTGAGTTTCCTTGGGTGTAATTGTGCTTAGCTTCCCAGCTAACCAGGATAGGCTTCTGCTGGGATATTAAGCAACTTTTAGTGCTTCATCCATTAGTTTTAGCAAGTAGTTGAGACACACAGAAAGTGAAGCAGTAGTATACTTTGACAGGAAAAAATAAACCAGAATTTCAGAAACAAAGATATTTTTCAATTTCCTTTTTGCAATTGTCAACCCAGTAATCTGGAACTATGTGAGAGCTGCTATATTGTTTTTATGGAATTGCACATGGATTTCATTGTGTTTTCCTCTTTTAGCAAAATGCACAGTACATTTACTCTCAGAAACAGCATTTTGCCTCATCTGGCAGACTGAAAGGATGTAGCAAGTAACAAAAAAGTGAAATATTTCTGTTAGATATATAAATATTTCTGCAGTGATTTTTTGTTAAACCTCTATTTTTGCTGTTGACATCTCAGTGAAAGGGAATGGAAATGTGAAAATTGGCTGGAATGCTGTTACTATGCCCTATGTGCCACGTCCCTTGTGTCAGCAGCACATGGAACAGCCAAGGATCATTGTGCAGGAGCACAGCCCCCACAGCCAGGTTTTAAGTGAGATTTCATACCTTTGTTGAGCATCTCAGTAAAGCCTCTGGGTTGAGGCAGGTGGGTGAAGCAAAAGGGCTTGCAGTGCTGTTGCTGCTGGGCTTGTGTGTAAATAGGCACAGTGTCTCTTGGACCACCATACTATCCGCTTGGGATTTCCTCTCCATTCATGATCACTAAATACCCTTAAATACAATTGTAGCAATTACTAAGGAATTTGGAGGGTATCTAGTGTACTCTTAATTTATTTAGCCAAAAGGAGCAGTTTATTGGCCAGGCGCAGGACCACTGGAACCCCTATCTCCTTACAGACCACAGGGACATCATATGAACAGCATATGAGCTCCTTCACATCCCCGAAATGTTTCCCAGGGAATTAAACACTGTCACTGAGGAGTCTTCCTGGGTACCTGAATGAAGAGTCCTTGAGCAAAGAATGGTGACCATGTGGGGCTGCTAAGTCTTTTGTTCCATGGTCACTTCAGAAATCCCAGTCACAGAGGTGCCATCAGAAGCCACAAGACCCACAGAGAGCCCAGGTACCGGAGGCTGGGAGTCCAGGGACTGTCTCTCTCCAGCCTCAGCTCTCTCATCCCTCCTCCTATATATGATAAGGGATTCATCATTCCAAAGCCTTGACTAATTCCTGCTCTGGTTTTGCCTCTCAATGAAACTTCGCCGTTGAAAGATATACAGGTGGGCAGAGCACGTGGAAGAGAGTTGGGAAAGGTGAGGATGCCATTTCCTTACAGGCGAACATGGGGCTTGTTCTAAAAGGGGTTGATTTGCTCTTTTTTTATGGCTGAGGAGGTCTAAAAACACTCAGATGTGTTCTGAGAAAATCTTATGAATTCACAGCTTTTACTGCCGAAGGGATTCTTGGCAGTGTTTGAATCTCTTATCCACCAACTCTTTTTGCACCAGGACAAACACACTGGCCAAATGAAAGCACAGCTATTCTTGAGGAAAATCAACAAATCCACTAATGAGTTTTCCCAATGGTTTATTAGTCCATTATTGGAAAAAATCATGTGTATTTCCAATCCAAGTTTGCTTTTTTCAGTTTCCAAGTGCTGTATTATTGCATTAGTGAAGAGCATCTTTCTCACTGAGATGTTTCTATCAATGTTTTGATATGCTTCTGCTCAAGTCATCTTCTTTAATTATGGGAGGATAAAACTTTTCATCTGGGTTTAGCTGAAATAGTAGAACATTCCTTCTACAGTCCAAGAAATACTCTTCATTTTCTAGTTCTATATAGAGACCTTTTAACTTTTGACCATGCTTCAGTGAATATTTTTCCCATCTCTTCAACTCCACATTCAAGTTTCCCTTTTTCTTTGTTTATATTTGCAATAACTTGTCACACAAATGTTGGTTGTCTGCATTAAGCTTGTAAAGGAGCCAGATACATCTGTACTAGTTACTTTTTAAGCAATCTGGTTTTGAAATTGGGTTTCTACCTTTAGAATCTGGCTCATGAATAATAGCAGAAGGCCTCAGCCTTCTTCTGAGTTGGAGCAAGAAAAAAACCTCTCCAGTCTGCTGAACTAGCACTGATGAGTCAAAGTGCTGAAGGACTAAGGAAAGCAGAAAGAAACACTTAACAGTCCCTCAGAAGAATTTTTTTACACTATTGCATAGGACCGTGACAAAGTTCAGCCCGGTGGAATCACAAGGCTGTGGTGGCTGCATACCAGCTCCTGCTGAGAAATGCCTGCCCACAGCACTGCCCTTCCAGCACTCATGGAAACAGGTTCCATACTCACCTCAGGGCAGCAGCACATCATCCACTGAACCCTCACTGCCAGCTTCACCAGCACAGCCTCTTACCCCTTTGCTCAGCCTGCACTGCTGCAGCCCTGCAATTCCAGCTGCTGCAGAAGAAATGGATGTGTATCGATGGATGCAGCAATGTCCTTAGAAATCAAGGATTGTTGGAAAGTGTGGGAGTAGAACTGCAGGGGACTATGAGCAATACCAGGGGACGAAACGAAGCTGTGGGTGAAAAACTATTACTATTTCTTATACTGCTTGTAAATCACAGACTGGAGGAGACAGCGCATGGTGCAGTGTGTCAGGACACTTCTCTCAGAATGGATGTAGAGGGCTCTCAAGGACTTGGATACATTATTTTCCTTCATTCTCTGGACACAGAGTTGCACAGGACCGTTACAAACTGAGTAAATGCTTCAGAGACGTCCCAGCCCTGCTGGTTTTGCAGGACCATTCTTCTGCAGCGCTGTCATTGCCTGTGGCGTTTTCAAGTTTTATCAAGTTTTACCCTTTTTCCAGCATCACAAGAGACTGACTAGAGAACAAGATAGTTTTGCCCAGTCACCTCCTGTGAAAGGCAGAGAGCTGAGGTTGGCTGTGCTGTGGTGATTCCTGCTCAGCCCCACAGAGGAACACCTTAATATCTCAGGTACCTCCAAGGTTTGTGTGTGATCAGCTATGTGCTCATCCTGCATATTCACTGCTTCCAGTGAGCAGTTCACAGGGAATGGGGCGCTATTCCTTTGATTTCATGCTGGACACAGCCCACTGCCCCTGTGGGATGCTATGGGTGCTACTGAAAAGTGAGAGTTAATGTTTCAGATTCATTTGTGACATTTGCAGACTGCATGGAGAGGGGAGCAGGTAATGAAATGGGTGCTGTGAATGACACCAGCAGGGAAGGACTTGGTGTGAAGAGCAGTCCTGCACTGAGGGTGGTACTGAGAAAAATGTTCTGATCCCAGTTATCATCTGGGGCTACCCTGGACAGGTGTTGGCTGCTACTTAAGTCCCATATACAATTTATGGCCCTTTTTACCATTCTGCTAGTTTTTTCCATTTAAAAAATGCTGAAGTAGTTGCTGGAATTCAATTACAATCCTATTTGAAAAATACCCAAAGTGCTGGAATGAGCTGGGGTTGTTGCAAAGCAAGGGGCTGTAGGAAATGATCTATTCAACATGTCACTCACAAACAGAACTGCTGTTGGCTGTAGTGTTCAGTAATGAGCCAAGCCTTAATGTTTTTAAGTTCTCAAACTTAAGCTTTTTCCCGGGAGGCTTTCTGCAAGTAGAGTGGGCGAGTTTTGTTGGTTAGTTGGGGGTTTTTTCGTTGCTTTGGACTTTTTGTTTAGAACAAGCAGAAGCGTTGTTTTATGCTTTGGTGCAAGGAAGTTTTTCAGATACAAAGCACACAGATGTTCTTCAGAATAATTGTTTCTGCTTTTTTGTAGTGTGAGAGTTGGCAAATGGTTTGAGGAAGGAAAACGTGTGTCAAGGAGATGTTTCTGAAGAGCACTTACCTGGAATCTTGCAGTGAGTGGGAGCAGAGCCTGTCTAGCTGCCTGCAGTCACAGCCTGAACCTGCTGGCTGCTGCTGCTGCCTTTTCATTGTTCTTTCTGAATTTTGTTATTTACGTTCTTGGAGCTCTGAAATCCCTCTCAGAGCAGAACTGATTGCTTTAATTGCAAACCATGCTGGTGAGGAGGCTCAGTGGCACTGGCCTGCTGTCATTCCAGGTCCTGCTCATGTCACAGGGCCTCAGGGTGACAGAAATGTCACAGAAAATAATTTTTTAAGGAAGGATGTCTTGTGGAGCACTTTTAAGGGGTGTCTTGTGGAGCACATCCTGCATGGGCTGGAAGGGTAAGGTTTTCCTTTTGAGAAGAACAAGGCTGAGCTCTGATTTTGTGTCTATAAGTTACAAGCAGTGAAACTTGACACTTCATGTAGTGATTGTAAAAAGGCAAGAAGAGTATATGGAGAAAAAGAGGAAATTTGACTTCCTATAGAATCCCAGAATCATTTGGGTTGGGAGGGACCTTAAATCTCACCTTGTTCCAGCCTCCTGCCAGGGTGTGTTATTGTGTGGATGCCTGAATCAGCTGAAGAAAAGAGCACTTTATGTCGCTTTATGCCACACATAACAATGTGCAATTCCCACTGCTAACTCACTGCTTGTGGTACTGGGTATTTTATCTGAGCTGTTACTGCTACTCCGCAGTTCAAGATCATGGGTGATTAAGAAATATATTGAGGTTTCCCTGTCAGTTACCAGGTGGAGCAAATCCTTACCAGTCCATGGACACAAAGGACACCACTTAATTTCATACCAGCTCAGTGCCCAGTCTGAATGCCTTATCTGAGGACACTCATGTGGTTTGTGGCTGTTGCTACCATGGTTTTCTTCCTAAACAGATAGGTTCTATTTGTTTCCCTCTGTTAAGGATGATATCCATCATTCCCACACGCACATGTGCTGTATCAAAGCACAGGATGGACCATCTCCACCATGGCTGTCTTCAGCAGTGGGGCAGTGCTGAGCACTCTATGGGCAGGGGACCCTGTGCTGTCACCTGGATTAATGATCATGGAGGTGAGCCAGCTGGAGAGTGGCATGGAAAGAACACACAGAGCACAACATGGATGTACATGGAGACATATAAAGCCAGTGTGCATCTTGAAATAGGAATAAAATGCGATAAAGCTGTAATTAGGTCATTTGAAATTTGATATTAATCTTTTGAAAATGTATTTGAAGTGCTGAAATGAAATAAAGATACAAGAGTAGGCTGTGCATCTCAACAACAGGAACTGTCAAGAATGATTTGGGGTTTCTGTTAATAATTTATCATTCTTTAATTGTATGGTTGTTTGGTTTAATATAGCAAGCTCTTTGTAAATATGACAGTAAAAATAATTTCTGTTCCTTCTCCCTCCTTGTTGTACTTTTGGCTGATTTTGGAGCTTCCCCTGCGATCTTTTGTTTACTGTTGTGCTTGCCTCAGTGCATGTGAGAGAAGTCACTCCATCCCTTGGTTATGTGCAGCAGATAAACAAGGATTTATTTGATCAACCCAGCACTAATTCCATAGAGAAGCTTTGCAGTATGCTTGGAGATAGGAGATTTTTAGGAATCTGGAGTGTTGCCTAGGCAGACTGGGATGATCTAGGAGCTGGAGGGAGGAGAGGTAAAGGGCAATTTTGTGCATGAGTCCACTTTCTCTGGTGTATGGCCACTAACCTGACACAGCATTTTCACCCAGGCAGAGCTCCAGGGCAGGACTCCTCTTGCAAGTGCCCTGTACTCTGTAAAGCTCTCAGTGACCTTAGCAGAAAAATCTCTGTGTCCATCCCACTTGTGTTTAAATCTCAGCCATGGGGAAACTCGGTGTGAGAGGTTGCTCTGCTGACAGTGGTTCTGGTTAGGAGTGTCCTGTGAGGATGACAGGTCTGAAGACATGGAACCTGTAAGGTGAGTGTCAAGGCTAGTCCATGGAGCAAACTGGCAACAACCCCCAGCGCTATGGAACTCCACAGGGCATGGAGCTGCTGCTTTCCTTAGGATAGAGCAGAAAGGATTTAAGGCACTTGGGGACATGAATTAGTGGTGGCATTGGCAGTGCAGAGGAACGGTTGGACTCCACGTCCTTCAGATTCTTTTCCAATGTCAACGATTCTGTGATTCTGTCATTCTGCTGGGCCAAGAGTCCTGTGTAGGTCAGTGGGTGGAGGGGCTGCTGTATTGGTCACAGGGCTGAGTACCACAGACTGGGGAGATGAGCTGTGGGGAAGGGCCCCTGCACGGCGCCTGGCTGTGGCAGGGGGAGCCAGGATGTGTGCTGCCTGCTCACTGGCTTTGTTGCTGAATTCTGTAGAGTGCAGTGTGTCTGTTCAGGTGTATCTGTTTGAAGTTGTGTGGCAGCAGAGCAGAGCTGTGTGGATGGTGTCACGCCGAGTGGGATGGGTGTCGCAGCTCTGCCAGCTCTGTTGTTTATGGCTGACACCTGGACATCAGTTGAAGATGAAATAGAAACCATACACAGAGAACAGAAGGTGGCTGGTGAAAGGAGTGGGAGAGAGGAAGAAAGCAGCAGAGACAAGACATATGCAGACCAGTTCACTTTTCACACCTACAGCCTGTTGGCTCAGCCCTTAGGGCGAGAGCTCCATCCCCCTTGCAGCCCCCTTTGGGGCAGGGCTGGGATGCCCTGGGGTGCTGTGGAGGGCCTGCACAGTGGTGTTGTTTACTTTATCACCTTCCCCTGCTCCCAGGTTGGGATGAACCCTTCTTGCACCCTGCAGTTGCAGTATGGCCACCCAGCCTGGAAAAGGTTTTGCCAGATTCCTTTGTGGACCACTGCCACTTCTTTCAGTGGAGTTACACAAGGAATGAACGAAACCGAAGAGAATGATTTTGAGAGGAGGGTTATTTTTGTTCTGTTTGTTTAATGGACTTCTTGACCTTTTGGATTTAATTTGGGCTTGGCAATTTTTTCCTTCAGGTTTATTCCTACTTTTTACCACTCTCTTGTTCCTCTGGTTCCTTCCCTCTTGGCTTATTTCCCATCTGCTTTTGGGAAACCCAGTGATGAGAAGGAGGAGAACAAACATCAGGGAAGCTGTAATTACACAGCACTGAGCAGCTTCTCTGCTGAACAAACTGAGCCCAGTTTTCAGCAGTTGCAGTGCCTTGGCACAGTAGTGGGTCCACAAATGTCCTGTGCCCAGCTCAGGTCATTTGCATGGCAGAGGATGGGGCTGACACTGCCAGAGGATGGGACAAGAGATATGTTGCTGTGCAAAAAATGGCATGGGACCTTCTCCCCAGTCTGTGGTGAAAGTGTTCACCTCTTCAAAGTGTTATCTCTGAGGTTATTGAGATGACATGAATTCCAGTCAGCTGGTGTTGTGTGACTGATTGTTGGGATCAATCTCTAAGTCTTTAATTATTTTAAATTATATAACAGCAAGATTGAGTAGAATTTTGAGTTGACGTAAAATAATTAGGGGAAAAAGAGTCTCATCTAGCACTTTTCAGCCATGTGTGTTTCATGAGAGAGTCATCTGCCAGCAGTAGGGATCAGGAGAGCTGGGCTTCCCTTCTGCAGCAGGGTGTATTTCCTTGCTCTGTATATTCCCTCAGTGAGAAGTGATTGTTGGAAAATAGAATTCGTTTTAAACTAAGCAGTAATTCTCCTTCAAATTATATCTTAAAAAAAGAGAACATCTTGGGCAGTCTCTGATTTAGGCACACTGCATTTTAAATCTGTCCTAATTATAGTTCTCATCGCTTAACAGTCATTTAATGAAGATACTCATTTATAAGGACAAGGTTGGCAAATAGGAATGAATGCCATTATAACCTGTGAGTCTCCCAAAGGAAACAAATCAAAGGCTCTGTGAAGGAAATGAAACTTTATTATTTATAGCAAGGCAAGGCACAGAGTCAGCAGCCATTCCTTTGTGTATCTGGCTCAGGGGCCTGAAGCAGACATGGTTTGGAAAGGACAGTGCCCTGCTGCCATGGGCATTATTCCAGCTGGGGCACAGCTTCCCTTGAGGAGCCTCCAGTCCAAGGCTCCTGTCTGGCAAGAGGACCTTGGTTTTGTTTTGGTCTCGGTTTCTGATTCAAGACCAGACCGCCTCTCATCAGCCACAGAAATAACCGTAGTGGTTCACCAAGGCCCAAAAATAAGGATGGAAGGAAGACACCACAGTTGTCTCCATGGATTTGGAGTGTTGTGGTGGATGCTGTCATTTCATCTCATGCTGGTGTCAGAACTGGTTTGAAGGAGCACTGTCAGATTGTCTTCATGGGTGTTGATTTCAACACGCACAGGAGGAGGATGGTTCCACTGGCTCCTTAAAAACCTTGGTCATCCTGAACAATGTTTCACTGGTGGAATTCAAGTGATGGCAGTGAGAATTACGTACCAGCCTAAGAGCCCTTAGGGCAGTACAGACTTGCACAGGTCCCGGCAACCCTCACAGAGTATCTCCTTACTGCTTGGAGGTTTCAAGTCTCTGGTGACTTGAGGGAACGGCTGGAACTGTGTCAGGCTGGACCTCAGGGAAGGGTTCTTTCCCCAGAGGGTGCTGGCACTGCTCAGGCTCCCCAGGGAATGGGCACGGCCCTGAGGCTGCCAGAGCTCCAGGAGAGTTTGGACAGCACTGCCAGGGATGCACAGAGTGGGGTTGCTGGGGGGTCAGTGCAGGGCCAGGAGCTGGGCTGGGTGATCCTTGTGGGTGCTTTGGACTGAGGATATTCCATGATTTTATAAAGCCTCTGAAAGCTCTCTGTGTGAGCAGCACAGCCCAGGTTTTGCACAGAGCTGGGCATTTTCAAAGCACTGAGTGGCTGTCCATTTTACAACAGCAGCCTCAGGGCCATGGGGCAGGTATTGGTAGTGCTGCCTGCAGCAGGGAAACTGAGTCAAAAAGCTGAGCTCATTTCCTGGGATGAAGAGCAGTCCAAGTAATCTGATGAGCACTGAGGATTTTCCCTGTCCCTGCATTCAGGTGTTGCTGAAGTTGCTGGGCTTCTTGCAGGGACTGCACAGATGCAGTTCAATTTAGAAGAGGAGGCCTTTTCCCATTTCCCTTTTCCCTTTTCCTCCCACAGAATTTATGTTTCTGTGAGCAAATGAGAGGTGATGTGAAATCCTGGCTATCTAGTACAGCTTGAGTTCTCTCTCATTTAGACCTTAATTAAAGATGTCCGCGCAGGGGACCCTCACCTCTGTGCCCACACCAGCACATGGGACAGCTCCCGCTGTCCTTGGTCTTGGGTCTCCTGCTGAAGTGACACCGACATGTGTCCCTGTTCTCCTGAATGACTCCTGAGCTCACTGCTTTGCATTAACCCTAGCTGACAGTAGGCTTCAGCTCTCCAAAGTCTCTGTTTCGTGAAAACATGTGACTGATTAGATGAGACAAATCCTTCTGCTTAGAAAAAGGCTTGTCTGTTTGCTCTGGAGACATTGGAGAGCACACAGGGGAGAGCTCTGGTCAGAGTGCACCCTGTAAAGCCATTAGGAAAACAGCCCAGGAGACATGAACCCATGGAACAGCTAATTTCCTTGCTCTCAAAATGACCTCCCTCTTTCCCCTTTTCTTTCTTTTATTAAATTCCTTTTGTGCTCACAGTGTTGGTTGTTGCATTTCTGGATGCTGGGATGGACACTTAACATTGGCCTGGCATCAAAACATGAAGCATGAACCTCTCCACTGCTGGGGAGTCCTGCTTTTCTGCAGCACCTATGGCTTTGTCCAGGTGGGGGAGGATCCTGGAACTGGACAGATGTTTTCTGTACAAATGACACCTTATTGTTAAAGGAGAGCATTGTTGTGCAACATGTGATCAGTGACACACTGAGAAATACCAGTCATTAAGGGATAAAGATGAGCTCAGGGTAATCGCTAATTGTGACCTTTAAAAATGCTGTGAATTCTGCACTTCATGTGGCTTTGATGATTTGTCCTCATGAGTTGGGGTGGAATAGTGCTGGGAAGGGAAGGTTTGGGAATGTTTGGGAAGGTTCGGGAAGGGAAGGTTCAGGAAGGTTCGGGAAGGCTCGGGAAGGGAAGGGAAGGTTCGGGAAGGGAAGGGAAGGTTCGGGAAGGGAAGGTTTGGGAAGGTTTGGGAAGTGAAGGTTCGGGAAGGGAAGGTTCGGGAAGGGAAGGTTTGGGAAGGTTTGGAAAGGTTCGGGAAGGGAAGGTT
>VWYI01020861.1:22981-48235 GCA_013399455.1 Anthoscopus minutus | reverse complement strand
TTGGGAAGGGAAGGGAAGGTTTGGGAAGGGAAGGTTTGGGAAGGGAAGGTTTGGGAAGGGAAGGGAAGGTTCGGGAAGGGAAGGTTCGGGAAGGTTCGGGAAGGGAAGGTTCGGGAAGGGAAGGTTCAGGAAGGGAAGGGAAGGTTCGGGAAGGGAAGGTTCGGGAAGGGAAGGTTCGGGAAGGGAAGGTTCAGGAAGGGAAGGGAAGGGAAGGGAAAGTTCGGGAAGGGAAAGGAAGTTAGCTAACTTTTTCTTTGTCTCTATTTCGGTTTTCCTAGATTTGATTTTCTTCCCCATCTAAGAGTCTTTTTCTTGTTTATTTTATTTTTTCATGTTTTTCTATATTGTCTTGTGGTTGATAATGGAGGTGACATGGTTTTGATACAACAGATACTATGTGGGTTAATTTTTCTCCTGAAGCTACTTAAAATGTCACCTCCCTACAGATGACAACCCAAGGTTGCCAGAAACATTCATGCTATACAACCAGTTTATTTTACACACCTTTTATTAGTGTTGCCTGCATAACAAAAAAAAAAATTGTTAATTTTATCAGAATATTGAAACTTGAACATCTCTTCACTGTGAACACAAGCAATTCCATTTTTAAGTCTCAAAGGGCAGAGTTTCTAATAAAAATGTAATTTGTAGCCTCTGACTGCAAAAGCTTCTAATGTGCTAATTCGCCTTTAAGTCTATGTAACGTGGGTGAGATATCAGCTTAAAATGCTGCAATATCAAAACCTTCACTTGTCATTATTATTTTTTCCCTGTAACAGTTTTGGTGAAATTCAAATACATTTTTAATAATATTTCCCTTTTATCTCATTTTCAAATTAGTTTTACACTGCCTCTCAACATGAGTTAAATCACTTAACGACTATTTAAAATTCAACCATTAGGTTGGTTATAATTGTTCCAACAAGATTCCTGGATAATTAATCTCTTGGGCCATCTTTGCTATGTTTGGGCAGGAAGGTCTTTTGAGCTGTGAGAGGTGGTAGTGGCTGCTGCTCCAGTGTCCCACATCCCTGCCCTGAACAACAAATGCAACTGGCACGGCTGCAGCCCCTTAGCCACTAATGGCCATGGCATAGCAAGTAAGGGGCTTTGTGGTCTGTCTGGGAAGAGTTTTCTCTCAATTCTTAAAGGATTGTGCAGTCCTGACACAGTCGTCCAGGGTAGTGGTGAAGTCCCCATCCCTGGAGGGATTTAACAGCCCTGTGAATGTGGCACTTGGGGACATGGGTTAGTGGTGGCCTTGGCAGTGCTGGAGAATGGCTGGATTTAATGGTCTTTGAGAGCTTTTCTAACCTAAGCAATTATATGGCTCTATGATTCTGTCCTTCACTAAGCAAAAACTTTTTCCTTCTAACCCAACAATGCTACTGAGAGCTTTTTCCAGTTCTTCCCTGACAATGGCAATGCACCTGGATTCCACACTGACACTGCTGTGGGACCGCTGTGGGATCCTGCTCCTGAGCATGCTGCCTGGATCCTGAGCACACTGCTTGTATCACAGGCACATCACTCATGATCAAACATTGGCTGTGATCCTCTTCCAGATGCCTTTAGACCCATTGATCATTTTCAAAGGCTTGGTTTTAGTCTTTTTGCTGTTTGTTTCTCTTGGGCAAATGGGGCTGAGAAAAAAATCTGGAGGGACCAAAGTGGAGTGTTCTTATGGGAAGAACCAATAGATACAAACCACAGAGTGCCATTTGTGCTGCAATTCAGGGACTGAGGGGGAGAACACCAGTTGGTTTTCTACAGCTGGAGAAATGCTTTGATTCTGTATTATTGGTAATTAACCACCCTGAGAAAAAACACATTAGTAAATTGGGTAGGAGACACTTCAGAACTGGGCCCTGGCTTCTACCACAGCTGGCAGTTCCCTTCTGCTTTTTATTCCCAGGTGGAAATGCTCAAACCAACCCAAAGGTCAGTCACAGCCCCCTGCTACCCAAATCTTACTCAGTGAACCCAACACAGGCAGCAGGAAAACCTTGGGAGTGTCTGCCAGTCTGGCTTTAACTTTTGGTGGAAATTTGGTTTCCTGTGCCTATATCCATGTGGAAGCCGCCAACAGTCCAGCTCTGCTGGGTGAGAGGAGCAGCACAACCTGGAATGGGTTGATATTTTGGTTCCTGATCTCCTGAGATTGGTGCAGCTAGGGACAGTTCACACTCCTAGTTTCCCACACAAAGAGGGCAGCAGCTTCTCCCTGTGAGCAGCTGTAAGTGGCCAAACCTTATTCCAAATCTGTGCTGTAGTTAGAAAAGTTGACTGTGTCTTGTAGGGGCCTGCCTGAGTTTGAGGTCAGTTATTTTTACTTCTCTGTGTTGTTCTCTCAGATGTTTAACTCTCTCAGAACAATGGCTCCCAGCATGCTGCAGCCATTGCCCTGTGCCACAGCTGCTCAAACCTCCTCCTATCCCATGCCAAGGGTATCATCTCCTTATTTTAGCTAAATATAGACTTTCAGGCTCTTGTAGGGAGCCTAATCCATGCCTTAGCGAGCTGAATCCGGTGGCATAAGCAGCTGACACAGCTTTGTGGGTAGAGGAATCCTCTACATTCTCTTACACTGGTTCCAATTGACCAGGGTTTGTTTAAATTTTCTACTGATTAATATGGTGTTTCTCTACTAATTTTTCTGATATTTTCTACACATCTGATATTTTTCTCTATCTATGTACAGCATTTTGGTGATTTTTCCTGTTGGCAAACTTCAGTTTACTGTACTGGCTTCCCAGGGACACACAATAATTTTGTATTTTTTCAAGTAACTGTATAATGAAAAAAATCAGCCAAATATGCAGTTGCTTTGACATAATTCCAAAATAATAGTTTCTCTTCATAGAGATGAGACTGTCTCTGGTTTTTGTTGCAGAGCTCTCACCCTGGGCTCTTTGTTTTGAAGGGAGCTGGCTCCCACATTGACAGCTGCAACAGAGGCACCATACCCATCAAGGTTTCTGGCAGGATCCTATTTTGACACAGCATTTACAATGGTAATAAAAAGAATATGTGTCTGTATCTTAGCTAGCTTGGCCTCTCCCAGTGTGGTTGCAGCCTTGGTTTTGTTGCTGCTGTTCTCCAGCAGCAGGTGTGTCTGTGGTTGGAGATGGTGATGTGCACCACCGTGTGCCTTGGGGTCAGCAGGAGCTTCAAAACCACCTCTGGCAATGGGGGCTCACAGTGCATTTTAACAGCTACTCCCCTGCCGCAGGTGTGCTTGTGTTGGTTCTTGGACACCTGCACACCCTGCCAAGGGCACCCAGAGCCCTGAACTCCTCAGGGAGCCGGTCCAGGGACTCTCCTGGGAGGGGTGGGCACAGGATTGTGTGTTACGCTTCCTTTATCTGCACCCAGGTCATGGCCTTCCTGCTTCTGGACCAGCACCAGGTGCTGCTAGTGTGTCAAACCTGTATAAATTTCTCCCACTGCCGAACCAATTTTTGGACACGCTGGTGTCCTGCAGAGCTTGAATGGAGTGAGAATGATCTGAGGGGTTCTGTGTAGTGCTTGGTTGAAGTGGCTCACACTGCTGCCTGGCCTTTGGGATGGAGCAGCTACCCTCTGCTCTGCTTCCTCCAGGCAGAAACAGGAGCAATAAACTCTGAACTCCTGCACTCATCAGTGCTCAACGCTGCTGGGGAATGCCAAAAGGCGGAATGTGGCCTTGTGCATGGAGGTGGCACTGCATGACCCCTGCCCATACCTTTTCCCTGGCAGAAAAGTGATGTTGGTGTTCTCTGCAAGCTGAGGAGCACTGAGAGGTGCTCTCTGCTCACTCAGAGAATTGGGAGGTGTTCTCTCTTCATTCAGAACACTGGCAACTGTTCCCTGCTCCCTGCAGAGCACTGGAGAGGCATTGCAGGCAAAAGAGAGAAAGCCCAGGGGAGCTCTTGGCATGATGTGATCCAGCCTTGCTTGTGCTGGAGCTTAGGGTGGCTCTGATGCCTGTCACTCTGATGAGTGATCTTGCCTAGCTAAGCTCCCATGGATCCAAGGCACCAGACCACCTCACTGAACCCTTTTCTCTGTGTGGGGCCTTGCAGCCTGGGCTGCTCCTGACACAGGCAGCAGGAGCAGAGCCCCCTTTGCCCTTCTGCCATGAGCAGTACAGTGCCATGCTGGACCTGGATTCTTTGACTGGCTGCTTGGCACTTGGGCTGTGCAGCCACTTCTTGTCTTGGGTGCTTCAATGCTTTACTGTGTATTTGGCTACTCCCCAGCACTGTGCTCCCATGGGATTGTCCATGGGCATGCCCAGGGCTGCAGGTGCTGCTGGTGTGTCCCATCCAAAACTCACCTTGGTGGCATCCTAGCACAGCCAGGAGTGCAGAGCTGCTTCACCTCCTCATCCTCCTACACTGCAGCAGAGGTGGGACCCTCTAATACATGGATCTCTATAGTCAGCTTGTCTGCCCAAAAGTTTATTGACTTCTTCTACAAGGGGTTTGAGGGCAAGCTGTCACCGTCCACTCTCTCATTCTCTAACTGCTGTACTCTCGTGTTGATGAGGTTGGTCACAGCTCATGTCCATTTACTCGGTACCCTTAGTGGTCCTGTAGGGGTATCAACACACATATAGCCTCTGCCATTAAACAGGACTTTAGCTGGTCTAAGTTGTGCATGTGTATCCCTTGCCAAGATCACTCTGGTACTTCACAGCTGCCCACACATATTTTGTGAAGATGTGTTTTGTTAATCAGGTTTACGTGGGATAGTGCTGGGAGAACTCTATGTAGATGCAAAATAGTCTCCTTGGAAAAAAAGCATTCTGTGGGACATTCTGCCACAGTCATGGAGTTCTGCAGTGCACTACTGGGTGGGCTTCTGGCTGGCAGCTTTTGGAGCAACCGCTCAGGAATGCAGGCTACAAAGCCCCAGCAGTACCAGTGTACACGGGCCCAAAGCTGGTTTAGGGAGGGCACTGCCAGTCAGTGTGGCGGCACGGCAAACACGGGGCTGTCATTATTAATGGTGTGCTTGGAGATGGTTGGGCTAATGCCAGATTTACCTCCTTGTGTTCCAGCTGTGTCGGTGTGGAAGAAGAAGAGGCACCAGATATTGACATCTATCATTGTCCAAATTGTGAGAAAACCCATGGAAAGTCAACCTGTAAGTAACCCTTTGCATCCAGTCCACGACACACAGCAGGGTGGTGGTGTTTGAACAGGAGCTTTTTATTTTGGTCATTATAAAAGGCATGTCTCAGTATCATAGGCCATAAATACTGGAATTCAAACCAGAGAAGAAAGATTTTAGCGAGAGGAAGCTACAGGTTGGATCATGAAGCTGTGGCTGCAGCTTAGGCACACGTGTGAGCTCATGCGACACTTACCTGGAAAACTGCAGTCCCCGGCCCACAAAAAACTGAGTGTCCTTCCTTGCATGAATTGTGCCCATATTCAGTAAAGTGAGCTAGAAGAAACCTATGGAGGCAGCTAAATGCTATTAAAGGGAGTTTTGGAAACTACATGGTGTTTTCTGTCTGCAGATGAGAAGAGTAAAAAACAGTTTGTTGTGCTTGGCCTGGATATAGAATTACAACGATTTCAGTGTCAGTCAAAATTGTATGTCAACTGAGAGTGCCAATTCTTGCAGTTCTTTCACAGGAAAAGTTTCTCCTGAGCAAAAGTGACAGTTGATCTCTGTGGAAGTTTTGTCTAGGAAGGAATCATGGGATGTGTTTGCTTTGGTCCGATAGTTCACAAATTCTTTCTATTATACAATGGAGAAAAAGAAAGAAAAGAAACCAATCCCTGTGAAAGATGACATGCTTCACTTGAAAACCAGTTATTATAAATAAGCAACAGTTCTAGGGAGGATCCTGCTGCTCTGCAACCTCGGGGCATCCTGCAGAGGAAGAGCACCACATTCATAGGCCAGAGCTGAGGGAATCCTGATGACCTTTTATTTAGTATGAAATAAGGGACAACTGGGAAGTGACTCCTGTTGTGTTAAAATTCAGATTTTTTTAACCCAAGCAATTAGTTCTGTATTGCCTTAATTATTAAAGTTAAAAAAATTTCTAGTGGGAATGGGGTGGGGTGGAGTCTGAAGCATTTGTTTTGTGGGCAAAAAATAGAATTGTATTTCCACTGTGATTTTTTAAAAAATCAAATGTGAACTGGAAACCCGAATGGCCTGCGGCTGTTCCTCTCTCCCAGAGGGTCCAGCTGGGAAGCTGGCAAAATCCTCATTGGGGAGACTGTTCTGAAAGACTTAACAAAATCAGTATGTCCCTACAAAATGTTCTGGTTTGAAAGGATCAGCCTTTCTAGTGTTTTCCTGGTTACACAAATAACCACAAATCATTTTGAAGTGAACGATTTGGGATCAGAGGGTGGGTGACTGCAGACGCTCCCAGACTGTTCCTAACCCAGGAGCTAAGCAGCAGCACAGGATTTCCAGCCTCTGAGATTGTCAGTGTATAACACTGAGATGTGTCTGATACTTTTATTTCTTTCACTTCTTTTTTTAATTATAAATGATGAAAGGCATCTACTTTTCAGTGCAAGGGGAAAAACCTAGTCAGAAGCAACAAAAGCCTATAATCAGGAACTGAATATCAACTCTATAAAAACTGGAGTGCGTCATGCTAGAATTCAAGACATAGCAGTTTTGATAAAAAGATTGCAAGTTTAATATACCAGTTATGATGAGGAGAGTTAAATTGACAACAACATTCTTGGGCTTTTAAAAAGGTTTCTGTCTATCCAGGTTTTTTTATCTAAATAAAAATCCACTAATGTGTCCCAGAGCATGCAGCCCAGCAGAAAGTGCTGCTGGAGCACAATTCCACCCCCTGCCATGGTCAGGGACACCTTCCACTATCCCAGGGTGCTCCAAGCCCTGTCCAACCTGGGACTGGACACTGCCAGGGATCCAGGGACAGCCACAGCTTCTCTGGGCACCCTGTGCCAGGGCCCCTCTACTCTTCAAGGTAAGAATTCCTTCCTCATATCCCATTTAACCCTGCTCTCTGGCAGTGGGAAGCCATTCCCCCTTGTCCTGTCCCTTCAGCCCTTGTCCCCAGTCCCTCTCCAGCTCCCCTGGAGCCCCTTTAGGCACTGGAATGAGCTCTGAGCTCTCCCTGGAGCCTTCTCCTCTCCAGGTGAGCACCCCCAGCTCTCCCAGCCCAGCTCCAGGGCAGAGGGGCTCAAGGGCCTCCTGAATCACTCCAGCAGCTCCACATCCTTCTGATGTTGTGGCCCACAGATCTGGGGCAGCTCTGCAGGTGGAGTCTCAGGAGGTGTCCCTTGACCCTCTTCCCTCTAAGGATGTGGCATGGTGGGAAGACAGATCAACATCCATTCTGTAGGACAGCAAGGACACTTCCTTTTCTCCCTTTGAATACAGCATAGGCACTTTAATGACATGCAACACCAATCATCAAAGAAGTGAAATGCAAAAATTTTATTTAAACATAAATTACTGCTATCCTTACCTTTTTTGGTAAGGTCAGTGTTGAGTTTTAAGGTGAGTTTTGGTGACAAGGTCACAAGCTGCATGGTAATTTTCCCTACTAATGTGTAGAACTGTGAATCTTGTGGAAAAAAGGAAGTTGTTCTGCTGTAGCCTGTCCTTGCAGGGTACGCCAGGCCAGAAGAGTTAAAAGCTGAATAAGTGAAGGAGGGAGCGGCTTGGCTGGTGAATTCCCTCTGCTGGAATTTGCATGGAGGATGTCCTGCTGCAGGGCTTGGGTGCTGCTGGGAGATGGCTTCCTTTGCATGCTTTGACTGCTCCAGAATCTGTTCAGACCCATTATCCAGCACTATCAGCTCTGTAATAAAGGGGTAGGAGTTGTTCCAGAGCCAGTAGTTCACTGATAGGATTTAATTATTGTGAGATTAGCAAAGAGAAACACAGACACCAATTGTCTGTTATGCAACTTGTCTGGATTTAAAAATATACATGTATTTCTGAAGCTTGCCTTCTACCAGATATGTTTTCCAGATGTCAAATTTAAAAATCATTTTCCTCTCCTTACATTTTTCCACATTACCACTGTGGTGAGTGGCTGCTCTCAGAAGATTGCTTCCTGTCATATGGCGTTTTAAGCCATTCCTGTTTAATGAAATGTGTAGAGACTTCTCTTTGGGAAAAATCATCCATATTCATCCAACATTTTCTGACATCATTTCAATAAAATGTAAGGGCTTCATTTGGGCAGGCTTGGCTCATTTTCATAACACAGTCTGAAATGCTGAGTTTGATTGCTGCCTCATTTGCAGCAGTGAAAATCAGGAAAAATCCTTTGGAATCTGTGGAGTTACAGAGCTGCAAGTGAGCCAAAGGCTGTGGCTGACTTTAAGTAGTTACAACCTTTGGTTGATCAGTAGAGAGCTCACAGGGTGCTCCTGGGTATCCCTGCTCTAGGGAGGCACCCTGGTCATGGTTGAAACAAGATGGGCTTTAAAGTCCCTTCCAACTCAAACAGTCATTTAAGTTGGAAAAAACACCAAGATCAATGAGTCCTAACTATGACTGATCACCAGCTTCTCAAGACCAGAGCACTGAGTGGCATGTCCAGTCATTCCAGGAACACTTCCAGGGATGGGGACTCCAGTCCCTCCCTGGGCAGCCTCGTCCCATACTTGACCACCCTTTCATTCTTCCCAAGCATTCAAGTTGATGATCCTTTCTACACAAATAGGTTTGAAATAATACACATGAATTACTATACTATTACTATATTATATTACTAAATAATACCTGTGAATTACTAGTTTTGAGATAGTTTTTGTAAAAATTTATTCCCCTTTTCCAATGTTTGGCTTCCCAAAGGTTAAACTTGGATTAGAAAGATCTGCAAAAAAAGAAATCTGTGATAAATTACAAAAAAGTATTTTTTCTGGCCAAAGCTGAGATCTGTTGCACATGGGAATGAGCCTTTAGTCCTTACTGTGGTGTTCATGGCAAAGATAAAATATAGAAAGCATGGCTGAAAATGGCCAAGGGTCAAGTGTTTGGTGCAGTGTAATGGACTTCAGCTGCCATCCAGGAGACAACCCCTCCTGGGGAATGCTCTGGGGTGAGGAATCTGGGCTGCCTCTGCAGGAGGGCTAGATGGGAGAGCTGGATGGGGAGGTTCAAGGGAGAGCTGGATGGGAGAGGTAGATAGGGAGAGGTGGATGGGGAAGTTCATGAGAGAGGTGGATGCCTGCCAGTTCTTGGTGGCAAGGCAAAGAGCTCCGCAGAGGTTTTGGGAGAGTTGCAGTATGTTAATTCAGTACTGATCTGTCGCTTTCATTTCCTGGCACTCCGTGCTATCTGGAGTGTAATAAAGGAACGTGCTTAGAGGATAAGCTCTTTAATTTTCCTGTGGCAAGTGACACCTCTTTCCCTGGGACTTGCACTTACAGTGCAGGTGCAATCAGCACACTGGTGGTGTGGATTCGGATGTGCTGAGAAGGGGAGAAGGTGGAGGATGGGAAGGGAGGGAGAGGAGGAAGGTTTGGCATTCAAGCCAGGCTTGCTTCCTTTGTTACCAGGAGCATTGAATTAATACACTGAGCCTAAGAATCATTAAGATAAGGAACTAGCAGCTTTAATGAATATCTCCAGCTAGGCTGGAGCCTGCATGGAACTAATAAACCCAAAATGCTTTGTACAAAACCTGGGATGGACTCGCTGGGAGATGTCTTTCCTTGAATTATTCCAGGGCTGTGGTTAGGAAAGCAAAATTTGCTCTTTCCAAATCTCATGTGTTGTATCTCTAGCCTCCGGATTCCTTTCTGAATGGAAAAATGTGTGGATCTGTGTGCGGGCAAAGAGTGAGGAGTGGGTGCCATCTGTGAGGAGTCTGCTGCCTTCCCTCACTGTTTTGATTAGAGGTCTGGACTTGGGGTGAAATACTGAGTTTCATGATGTAAAACAAGGGTGGAATATGAAAGTATATGACATATGAAAATTCTATTTGCAGAGGCTTTAAATGATACAAATGTGGAAACCCCCAGTTTCCTACTAAGTGAGTTTCTTTGGACACACTGTGGAAGCAGGGGCAGCTGAGGGAGGTAGTGCTGACTCAGGGAAAAAACAGGACCAGTTTTTCTTGCTTTGTGTTAGCCAGCTGTCAGAGGCAGGGGAAAACCACACTGAAACCTGACATGTGCTCATTCCTGCTGGCCTTTTATCCCTGATGGGCCGTCCTGCATGTCCATCCCTCACTGGGAACACAGTCAAGGGTCCTCAATGTGTTATCAGCTACAGGTCTGAGCCATAATAAATTCCCTTCCCTGCTCTTCTAGCAACTAACTCCCTCTTTCTCTTTCTCTTTCTCTTTCTCTTTCTCTTTCTCTTTCTCTTTCTCTTTCTCTTTCTCTTTCTCTTTCTCTTTCTCTTTCTCTTTCTCTTTCTCTTTCTCTTTCTCGTTCTCTTTCTTTTTCTCTTTCTCTCTTTCTCTTCCTCTTCCTCTTCCTCTTCCTCTTCCTCTTCCTCTTCCTCTTCCTCTTCCTCTTTCTCTCCCCCTTCCCCTTCCTCTTCCTCTTCCTCCCTTTACCTTCCCTCCTCTTCCCTCTCCATTCTGTGTGCAGGGCACACTAAAATCTCATCAAACATGGTGTCAAATCTGGACAGAGCTTTATTCTGAGGTAATTCCTGACAAATGCACTCGATCTGTCCTGCATGTTATCCAAGGGGCTTTCTGGGAGTTCCCTGATGAGGATGAGGGGCAGTATGAGAGCCCAGGGTGTCCAGAGCCAGTGTTTGTGTGAGGCTGCAGGTGCTGCAGCTCAGCAATTACCCAACTGCTGCCCTCTGCTCCAAAATGCTCACTGCTCTCTCTCTAATGGATCTTCAGCTGCACCACAATTGTCTAATGGGGCATTGAGAGCAATATTAAACTCTGCAGGGCAGCATGGCGGGGGTTCCCTCCACCCTGCTCGTGTGAGAAATTAAATGAAGACTTGTCCTTCCTGCCAATGTCTTAATAATTATCTTCAACTTAACATGGCTGTCCAATTCATTCTTTTTCAGTGAAAAAGAAAAGGAATTGGCATAAGCATGATACAGGCCAAACAACAGACGTCAAACCTGTACAGAATGGGAGCCAAGTGTTTATAAAAGAGCTTCGAAGTCGGACCTTTCCCAGGTGGGTTTTGGTGTGGACAAGATGCATGGGCAGGGCTGGGGTCCTGTGAGGCTGGGGATGGTCTGTGCTGGAAGCATTGCAGAGTATTGGTAATTAAATCAGTGCTGTTTGATTGCACATGTCCCAGGCTCTTCCCTTTTTCATGTTTGTGCAGCCTTATTCAGATCTCCTCTCAGCTGAGCCTGTGGATTTCTATAGATGCTGGGATTTGGGAAGGCAAGAATCATGGAATCAGAGAATGGTTTGGGTGGGAAGGGACTTTAAAGCCAATCTAATGCCACCCCTGCCACAGGCAAGGACACCTTCCACTATCCCAGGCTGCTCCAAACCCCGTCCAAACTGGCCTTGGACACTCCCAGGAATCCAGAGGCAACCACGGCTGCTCTGGGCACCCTGGGCCAAGGCCTGCCCACCCTCACAGGGAAGAGTTCCTTCCAAACATCCAATCTAAATCTCTCCTAGTTTAAAACTCTTCTTCCTTGTCCTATCCAGATAGTGATCTGCCTCTGGAGAAATTTACTCTTGCTGTTTTTTATAAGCTCCCTTTAGGCACTGAAAGTGGCTGTAAGATCTCCCCAGAGAATTCTCTTCTCCAGGCTGAACCAGTGTGTGTTTGGCCCCTAGAACATCCACTTGCATAAGAAACTAACCCACTTATTGGTTGGAATTCTCCAGTTCTCAAAATTCTAGTGACTTTGCTGAGGTCTGTCCCCATCTTAGACGGAACAATGGCATCTCAGTCGCTGGGTGACAAGGGCTCTCTCACTGAGGTAATGAATGGTGCTAATTGTTAGGTGACATGTGCCACATGTTATTAGGCTGCTCCACTCCATTTGCAAGAGGGATCATTTTCTTTTGGCTCTTTAATGTAGGCTGTAGCCAAATAAATCCTTAATTATTAATAACTAATTATTTTAGAAGAATCCTTGGAGACTGGCAAAGTAAACACAGAACTCCTTCCTTTTTATGGAGAATGTAATTCCATATTTAATTTAAGATACTAGTCTTGGACTGCTTAAAGAAAAAACTGAAAATAATTCTGGAAAGTGTTCTGTAGCTTTTACAGGTGTGTTTTACCAAGGTCAGGATCTAGTATTTTTACTTGCCTGGCTATTTCCATTGGGGCCTGCAAGGTTTTTTTATCTTTGCTGTTTATTTTTTTTTTCTGTAATTTGTAATTTAGCTGGTTCCACAGCTCATTTTTAGAAAGATTTATGGCCCAGGCAGACTGATTTCAGTAACCTCGGGTGGCCTCTGAGATTGCAGTCACACATACAGTATCTCTGAGTCACTCCAAAATTGTAGTGCAGCCTCCCCATTTTTTCTCATTGTTACTCATTAATGTGAGAAAAAATCCTGCTGCCAAATGAAATCTCCTGAGACAGAAGGGTCTGTAGCACAAAGAAATGCCTACAAGATCTGGGGCTTGGACACAAAGTCTTGTGGGAGAATTTTCTCCTCCAAAGAAAATGAATGGGATGTGCAGAATTGACAGACCAGGCCCCAGCACTCAGCACCCAGAGGGTGCTGGAGGGGACAGGGAGCTCAGACCAGGAGTATCACTGGTGACTCCCAGCACAAGGCAGGGAATGACAACCCCCACTGAGTGCTTGGGAGGGTCTCAGGCCAAAAGGAACACTGAAGAGAGCAAAAAGGTAAAAAATACAATTCATATCAATCTGTTCTATAATGTTTAATATCAAAATAGCGCTGGAGTAGCAAAAGTAGCAGTGATCAATTAAATTGATTCTTCCCTGAGAGAGTGGGGTGGGGAGGGTGCCCAGAGCAGCTGTGGCTGCCCCTGGATCCCTAGCAGTGGCTGAGACCAGGTTGGACGCTGGGACTGGGAGCACCCTGGGCTAGTGGAAGGTGTCCCTGCCGCTTCAAAATGATCTGCAGAATATTTCCTGAGCACATCATTTGACTGCTTTAAAATTATTTGCAAAGCATTTCTAGGGCCATTTGTTTGAGATTTTAAATCAAAGTTTCAATCTCCTTCTTGAGAATGAAACATTTTAACACTAATTCCTTTAACATTGATCACTGGTAGCTTGACTACAGTTGAGGAAAATGGTCTTTTACTATAAGCTGTTATTTTAGGACTTCCAAGCAGTTGGAGCAGGAGGCTTGAGCAATTGATGTTGCATGATTTTATTGACCCCTTTGTGCTTTGCAATAAATGGGGTTTTGGCTTATGTACCTAATTTGCCTATTTTTACTTTTTCACAGTGTCTTCCTTACAGCAGTGAAGTGCAGAACATTCCAAACTCAGCGTGGGGTCCCTCACCACTGAATCTGTGTTTGCTTTTGCAGTGCTGAGGATGTAGTGCTGAAAGTGCCAGGCAGCCAGCTGACAACAGAGTACTTGGAAGAGAAGGGCTTTGCAGAGCCCATCCTGGTCCCCAAGAAGGATGGGCTGGGCCTGGCTGTGCCTGCACCCACTTTCTACGTCAGCGACGTCGAGAACTATGTCGGTGGGTACCTGGCATTGACTTCTTGGAGCTCAGCTGATTTATAGAAATAGCTAGTTGTATGGAAAATTGTAAAATGTATTGTAAAATATTGTCTGTTCCATGAGCTGTGCTGGTTTCAGTGTTTGTTATGTAGTAGGAGCTTGTAGTTAGCAATTAAGACACTCTTGTTTTTGTGGCAGCTTGGCAGTAAGGCTGAGGCAGCCTCCACTGCTCTCCATAGCTCTACACAAGCAGTAACAGCCAAAGTAGGATCAATGAATGGTTTTCCCAGGGACATGACAACAAAAGCACGATTTGATGGATATTTATGTATATACAGGTCTTTCATGCATGTGTGTCTGTGTGGGTACATACATAAGGAGCAGGGAGGATCCAAGGGCTGAAAAGGTCAGAAAATTAGAAGATTGAGATGTTTCTGGACTGGTTAACTCACCCCCAAGCACAGAAATGGGGCAAGGCAGTCTGTCCATCAACCTCTCCTTTCCACTGAATTCATGTGCAGGGCCAGAGCGGAGTGTTGATGTCACTGATGTCACCAAGCAGAAAGACTGCAAGATGAAGCTCAAGGAATTTGTGGATTACTATTACAGCACAAACAGAAAAAGGGTCTTAAATGTCACAAACCTGGAGTTCTCTGACACAAGGTAAGGGTCCAGCCTGCTGCCCAGTAATTACTACAGATTTATTTTGATTTATAATTTGTATTTAATTTATTGTTTTGTATGTAACATATTTCTATGTAATAACATAGCTGTATACTATACTACCATATGTGTTTATTTTTGAATTATATTAATATTACTTCTATAGAATTATATATAAATTATAATTTTAAATTACTGAATCCTACATTGTGTCTGGGGTACGTGGCTGCATCCAGTCTCTGCCTTCCCCAGTGCTTTTCCTCCTAGGAAAAGTTGTTTAGCAGCTTCTGGTTGCTCTGACTTTAGGTGTAGGTAACATGTCACTAGGTTTAAGGAAAATAACTTTGGAATTTTGTTATAATTCTGTAATCCTACAACATGTGTTCTAGTTCTGGTTTCAGTGCTTTTTCCAGTTAACCTGTGATCTGCCTGGTTGCATCTCAGGGTCAGGGTGATGCTGACTTCCCAGTGGCAGGCTGGGGGTGATAGTGCAAATCAGAGGGATTAGATATTGGGAAGAATTCCTCCCTGTGAGAGTGGGGAGGCCATGGCACAGGGTGCCCAGAGAAGCTGTGGCTGCCCCTGGGTCCCTTGGCAGTGTCCAAGGCCAGGCTGAACAGAGCTTGGAGCCTGGGACAGTGGAAGGTGTCCCTGCCTAGGACTAGATGGGAATCTTTAAGGTCCCTTCCAGCCCAAACCAACCTGTGATTCCATGTGATGCCAATGCTGAGGGCATTGCCTTGTGCTCTCTGTAGCTGTGCTACCATAACTGAGTGGTACTTGCCTTCCAAACAGTGAGCAGGGGCATCTCTGAGATACTGAATACCAAAAGCTGCACAGGTTATTTTCATAGGCCCTGTACCCTTTGGGGTAGCTGATGCTTCCAGAAGGAAAACACCAGGAAAAGGAACAGATCCTTTTATACACAAGCATGATACATAGATGATGCTCAATGTCAGCAGAAAAACAAAGAATGATTGTTTTGAGGAGCATTCTGCTTCAGCATGAAGGTTGAAAAAAGAAGGCTGGTGGATAATGACAAGCTCATTTTTCCCAGGCATTCCCTTGATCCGTTTAGCTGGGATTTAATGGCTCATCCGCATTGTTGCAGAGGGCAGCTCTGCTCACTGCAGGTTTGAGACCACCGATATCCTCAGCAGAGACTTTTTCAGCTTTCTACCATTATCCCCAAATAATGGGATGTCTTTTTTCCTGAAGGACTGCTGGAGCTGTCGTTCATACTCTGCTAATCAAGACATTAATAGCAAATATTTTTTTTCTTAGCATAGACAGTGACAGTTTAATTGAATGCACAGCTCCATATTCCCTGCCATGAAAATGGAGTTATTGTCATCAGGGCTTGACACTGTGCACAAATGACATGTGGGAACATTTAATATTGGTTTGAAGTGCAGATACTCTTACCGATGTGGCATTTTAGTGTCTAGCAGTGAACCTTCACCTCCTGCACTATCAGTCCAAATTTTGGACTATTTGAATCTAAAATTTAGCACATTATAGTATCTATAATATCTGGTTGCCATGCCACTGCATTGTGTTAGCTGTGATTATAATGTATGTTATGTATTTGACAAAAACATTAAAAAATGTGTGAATGATACAAATTAATAAATAGGAACATATGTTCAACGTGAATGAAGATAATAATTTGTATAAATTTAGATACATATCCAGTAAGAGTATGTTCTTAAGTACATTAATAGATTCATTCATATAAATTATAGAAATATGTATTATATATCTTATATTTTAAATATATTCACATTATCAACCCAAATTAGGCTTTTTCCTTCTTCTGAGCATTTAATATAATTTAGTCAATCTAAATAAGATTGCAGATTTTCAGCATCAGATCAAGAGTTGTATATCCATGAGCATGAATGTTATTGTTACCTGGATTCTTAATATTAAGCTAATTTTTATGGTTTACCAGGGAATTTCTGTCCAAGTGCACTCATTTCACTTTCTGTTCTGGAGGGAGCTGGGAAGATGATCACAGTGTTGGTACCTAAGCCTGCATAGCAGGGACTGGAAAACTACAAACAGCACATATTTGTTCATAGATGATACTGTTGAAAGAAGGCAAACAATTGTTGTTAAGTCATCACACTTAAAAACCTTAAGTCTCTGTCTGTAAACAGTTTTCCCTAATTTTCTGAATGAAGAGCAGTTCCAGTGCCACAAGAGTAGCTGCTCCAGTTTGCCATGCAAGTGTTTGTCACACTCACTTCTTGCTATATCAGAGTCCTGATGCTCTGTTTTAAAAGCTTCCTGTCTGTTCTCCACTCTCTCTGTTAGGATGTCCAGCTTTGTAGAGCCTCCTGATATAGTTAAGAAGCTGTCCTGGGTGGAAAATTATTGGCCTGATGATGCTCTGCTGGCTAAACCCAAAGTGACCAAGTACTGCCTGATCTGTGTGAAGGACAGCTACACTGACTTCCACATAGACTCTGGGGGAGCTTCTGCCTGGTACCATGTGCTGAAGGTGGGGGAGCCTGTCTTTCGGGTGTAGGTAGTAACAAACTCAATTTTATACACAAAGGCCATCATAGAATTCTCTTCAAAATTCAACTTTCAGGTTTTTTTGTCATTATCCTGTTGCATCTGAGCCTTAACTCCTCTAAGTGAACACACTCCCAGAGGTGCCAGAGTCTCCTGAGTGAGGAAGCACTTGGAGTATGGAAGTCCTCTGTGTATTTTCTCTCTATTAGGATTTTAATATTTTTTTGGTGCATTCTGCACATATATCACTCTAGGCCTTAAAGATACCATGTCCCATTTTTGCAGTGTTATGGAACCTGGTGCTGTAAACCTTTTGTACCATCATTCCCACAAGTCTGAGCAGATGTAGTCAGCTGTAATTTAATTATTTCAGCCACTTCTCTACAAAGATTATAATAATAATACATGTACATAATAATTCATGTTATTTAAATACTGCCAAAATATACAATGTTACACGTATATTTAAATAAATATTTGTGTGTGTGTGCATGTGAGTGCGTGTGTGTGCACACCAGTGCGGTGTTGTTTGATTCGGCTGCTCATTGCTAATTTTAAATTTCTAATTCAGGGAGAAAAGATCTTTTATCTCATCAAACCAGCCTCTGCAAATATTTCTCTGTATGAACGCTGGCAGTCTGCAGCAAATCACAGTGAGATGTTTTTTGCAGACCAAGTAGATAAATGTTACAAATGCACTGTTAAACAAGGCCAGACACTCTTCATCCCATCAGGTGAGTAGGTGGGGGAGGAGGGCTTTCCTCATCCTTTAAAGTAGCACATCCAAAATGCCAGAGGGATGGGATTTGACAACTTTCTCTGATAAAAGTATGGGGTCTAATTCTCAGTATAAGTTTTATTTCATGTGCTTACAAACAAACCAAATCAGAACTTTTACTTCTTTCTATTAATATTTTAGTAACCTTTTAAAAGTTAAACTAGTAGAAAGGGTGTTGCAGTAATGGTCTAGCTGGGTTGTAGTAACTCATGAGGTTTTTTTCTGTATCCACCATGTCATTGGTGCTTTCTGACATCTAACAGACAATTTACATTGAATGAATTTACATTCTGACCATGACCTGACCCCCAAATCCTTGTCACAGGCATTAATCCCCTGTGACATTCAGGAACTACAGATCGCTGTGTGTGAGTAGATTCTTGCACCAAATGTTTACACTCTTGAATTTTACCTTGGGCATAAGAAGTGGAAAGTAGGTATTTCTCTTATGACCATCTGTGGAGCAGATGGTGGAACAAGCACAGAGCAATTTATAGAGATTCACTAACTTGAGTGGATTTTTGTGTGAAAATACATGTTTGGAAAACACCTGATTCTGACACTGTGATAAAGAACATGTTGGGCTGTTTCAGGTCTTTGTGAACATGGGAAAGCAGCTGCCATTATGTAGCAAAACAAAGGGACCAGAGGCAGCTTTGTTCAAAGTGTATGTGCTTCTGGGCCTGGGCTGTGTGGGTACCTGTGTAGCAAGGTGCTCAGTGAAGTGTAGACATCATCTGGGATTAAAGTCTGTGCTAACGGGCTTCAAGTTCTTGTCTTGAGGACTCTCCTCTCTCTTTTAGGTTGGATTTATGCGACTCTAACACCAGTAGACTGCCTGGCCTTTGCAGGACATTTTCTACACAGTCTAAGTGTGGAAATGCAGATGAGGTAATCTGTCTTTAAAATCTACAGTAATGTAGAGGCTGATTTTTTAATGAATCATTAGTGATGAATCACCGACAGTAATGTTGGTGTAGGTCTTAGGCAGTTTTGGCTGATGCAAAACTGTCCCCTCTGACTATGTTCCCTCATGCTGAGTTATCCTGAGCTGTCTTTACGCCTATTGACAATGCACAGGAGGGTGCCTGAGGTGCCTGGATTGATGTGGCCACGTTCTGAAGGCAGAACTATTACACACTGCCTGGAACTGTACCCTGGCACCTGCCACTCACTGTTGGATCAGCCCCCACCTGCTCAGCTGGGCTCTTTGCCTAGTGTAAGACAATACAAGCAGTTCTTTAATGATTCTGGCCAAATAATGCAGTAAAACCATCATACATCCATATCTCATTTATCAGTGCTGTCATGTTTTTCTTTTGGCCTGAAGATAGCCTATATGGCAGCAGGACAAAGAGGGAACCCACTGCAAAGTGACCTTGGCACTTCTGTGAAACACTCCAGCTCTGCCATGCTCAGGTTCCTGTGGCTTTGTCTTGCAGGGCATATGAAGTAGAAAGGCGATTGAAAATCATCAGTCTGACCCAGTTTCCCAACTTTGAAACAGCATGTTGGTATATGGGGAAGCATCTACTAGAGAAATTCAAAGGTAAAACTGCATTTCCTTGCATGCCCTGATGGCTCAGCTTTGGGATCTGAGGACAGTTACTCTGAATTTCAGTAGACATAACTGACAGGAGCACAGGGTGGGAGGCTCAGCTGGATTTGGGACACAATAAAAGCACTGCTTATTGCTATCAGGTTGTAGTAGGGATTCATTTGTGGGGACCAACTCACAAAGAGTTAACTTCAACTTTCCCAGTTACAATTTTCAAATTAAATGCTTTCTGTAGCTGTCAGTGGTTGCATGTCACTTTTTTTTCTGCTTAGGTTTGCATAAAGCTGGACAACAACCTCCTGCTCATCTCCTTCAAGGAGCAAAGATTCTCAATGGTGCTTTCAGGTCATGGACTAAAAAACAGGTAGGAGAAGCAAGCTGGATTAATATTATGTTTGGCAGTTGTTGGAGCAGAGAAGAAATTCTGGAACAAATAACATCTCCATTGCAAAACATCCAATTCTAAGAGGCCAAAGAGAAGGAACTGGGAGAACTGAGGATGAGGAAAGTGATGTTACAGTTGTGAAAATGAAATAATATCTGAAAAAGATGATTTACTTTGTTGTCTCTCAGGACAACTTGTTACAAGAACATCCAGAACAGGGAAAAAAATAAAATTCTTATTTGAATGTCTAATGCTGTGAAGATTGATTTAAATACATAGGAAAAACTATGGACAAGTTACCTCATGAGGGTTTTTTTTTTTAATTTTTAAGAAAACATGCACAGAAGCAGAAATTTGGTTGTTGTGTTTTAGGCTTTAGCAGAGCATGAAGATGAACTACCAGAAAACTTCAAACCAGCACAACTTATCAAGGACCTTGCCAAAGAAATAAGATTAAGTGAGGTTTGTGCTGTTTTTATAATATTTACTGTACTGGGGGTCCCAGCTATAAAATGCATGGAGGTATCACCCATCCTGCTGGATGGAGATGTGTGACAGCAAAAGGTGACCACAGATGACTCAGCTCCTTCAGGAAGACACTGTGCTGCATTCCACCTTGTTCCTAACCACATCCAGAGATTTTAAAACTGAAACCTATCTGGTCCTTTGGTCCTCTTTGATGCCGTATTTAAGTTTTCTGATTGTCAGAATGGCAAGTTAAGCAGAAAACAATTTCTTTTTAATTAGTCAGTGTTAATTTTAATTGGGCAGCTATTTTACTGCTAATTTTTCCTGAGAGCATGAAATGTGACTCTGCTATATTTATCACATCAGAATTAAATAGAAAGGGTTTTTGCTCGAGCTCATTAGCATTTTAAGCAGAAGGCTGTTTATTTTGTCCATCCTGTGTGGACAGGCCCTTTAACAGTCCCATGTGATGGTACAACCCAGTGAGGATTACATTCCCTACCAAGCCTCTGGAGTTAGTGCAGGCCAGTCTTGAGGAATGTGGGAGTGGGAATTGGTGGTGGGGATTGGTGAGCAGAGCTTTACTGTGGCCTTGATGGGATCTGCATTCCTCAGTCAGACTGACCTGTGCTGCTGATTCCCCTCCATCACATCTTTGGGCATCTTTGGGGTTTGCTTCCCCATCTAACAGAGGGTGCAGGTGAATATCAGAAATGGGACAGGTGTGTCTGAACACCTTGTGCTTTGTGCCAAACCACAGAACGCTTCAAAAGCCAGCAAAGCAGACACGAGTGCCAACCCCACAGCTGAGGAAATCTGTCCTGTGGAGAAGGAGGAGGCTCTGTCACCTGCCCAAGTCACCCCTCCGCCCCCACCTGTAGAAAAGCTCCTGAAAAAAAAGACTCCCAAAACTGTGAAAACCCCCAAACAACTCAAGCCATCCAAACCCCCAAAGACTCCCAAGCCCTCCAAACCTCCCAAAACAGCAAAAGTGAAGGGAGAAGGCAAAAAGAAAGGAAAGAAGGTGAAGGAGAGCCCACCACCAGCCATCCCCAACCTCGACCTGCTGGAGGCACACACAAAGGAGGCTCTGACTAAGATCGAGACGCAGAAGAAAGGGAAGGTGGGTCATGTTTTAACCTTTCTCTCTTCTCCCCCTCTCAGATAAAATCACTCCATAAGTCTCATGCAAAAATTAATATGTGCAGCACATTGTGAAGCCCTGGCTCTGCAGAAGCAAAAGAAAGGTTTTTAACTACTGGCTCATTGCTCTTCTCTTACACAGCTGTTGGGTTTGATTTGACTCTTTATTGGTTATTCATTGATGTGGAGTGCCCAGAACCCACTGATCTCAAAAGAATGAACTTGTTTCTAAAGTATCTCATTTACTTGAGATGTTACTCTAGGATGAGTGATTGAAAACAGAACAATAGTTTTCTTCCACTTTTACCCATGTACGACAAGTTTCTTTTTGACGTCCTTTAATTCTGTTGCCCTTCAATTCAGCGCGAATTTTGCTGCTGATTTTGGTAGCGGCTAGGATCCATCAAGGCATTGACAGAGGAATGATTGTATGCTGTTTGTGAAAAAATATCCATAAATCTTTCCTTAAATGTTCCTGAAGTTCTAACAGTTTGTGTGCAGTTTGTGAAATCTGTCATGGGGCAAGACAGGGAGAGAAGAGTATTGGTGTATCAAGGAGAAGTGCAGCTGCTGTTCTGCACTCTGAAGGAGCAATATTTGATTGAACCTCAGTTTGGGGCTCAGAAAGAACAAATGGGAGTTTTCAAAAGTATGTCATGTTATTTCCCAGACAAAGCCGGTGTTTCTGACATGCCAACACTCCATCCTCATTCAGAGGACTTTTTCCTGACTTTTTCCCAGGCTGCAAAGAATGTTTTAAGTGTTCCCAATAAGGAATCTGTGAGCAAGCAGAATGAGGTGGAGAAATTTGAAGCTCGAGAGCAAAATAAAAGCAAAACAGAAGCTAAATGGAAATACAAGGTAATGTCTTCTGTTAAATTCTGCCACATGATGATAAGCCAAGGGTAGGGAATTGTTTGTGGCTCTGCCTAAGCAGAGAGAATGAAACACCAATTTTCAGTTCCCAAAGAAAAGAAAATTAAGCAGGAAATAATAAATTAATCCCTGATAAATGAAGACAGGATGGATGAATTCTTCAAAAGCATATGCTGAATTGCTTATGTGTCCATAGTAACACCAGACTGTTAACAGTGAGATCCCTTTTGTGATTCTTACTCTCACACAGTCCTACTAGTTTAAGTCTGAAATTAATAACTAATGTGAAATCAATAACTATCAATAAGTAAATAATACTTAATAATCAAGTACTAATTCTATGGCATAAAACTAGAGTTAATGAAATCTGAATTATGCCCTATGGATTAAAAGCTTGCCTTTCTTGAGGGCTAATGCAGGGTGAGTGAAATTCGCTCATAGAAGAGAACATTTTTGCAGGGAAAATTTGATAGGGTTTTTTCATAAGGGAAAATTGAATAGGCTTAGATTCTGAGGGTAGCTGGGAAGCTGAAACATAAATGACTCATTTAACTGATTTATTTATTTTGTTTTGATCTTCTGCCTTTCAGAACAGTAAACCTGATTCACTTCTAAAAATGGAAGAGGAACACAAATCGGAAAAGACACCTTTATCAGGAAATAAAGACAACAAATTCACATTCTCTTTCTCTACTAAGAAGTTGCTTGGGTAAGCAAAAATATGGCATCATCATCTAAAAGAGGAAATTGAAAGGTCATTATTTATATTTTTTATACAAGACAATGAAAATCTTCCTTTCTGGTCAATGCAGAAAATACCCTATCATTAAAACTTCTAGTGTTCTAGTCAGAGACCTATTTTGAGATATAAATCGTAGGTTCAGAAATGAGTTTGTAAAATTTTGGCACCCGAGAAAGAATTCAATTTGACTGAGATTTCTGCATAGAAATATTCATTGTCTATCAAGTCACAAGCTGTTTTCTGCTCAGAGTGTTGTTACTGATTTGTAAACATTTTATTTTCAGTTCAAAGGGAGTCAAAACTCATCTGAATACCAGCGTGTTTGGGTCACTGCAGAATTTTAAAGAGGATAAAGCCAAACCTGTACGGGATGAATATGAATATGTGTCAGATGATGGTGAACTAAAAATTGATGAGTTTCCAATCAGAAGAAAGAAAAATACTGCAAAAAGAGAACTGCCATGTAAGGATATTTCCTGGTTTGTCTTTATTTGCTCAACAGAGTCTTAGGTGGTGATTGTCTGGAACAATCAACATAATCTTTAAAATCTATGTGATTTATAATAAAGAAAGTCATGTCTTACCTGTCAGTCAAATGTGAATGGAATAGGAGGGCTGGTTTTTGAAGGGAAAAATCTATGACTTTTTGTTTCTTATTTATTCAGTTTTATCAGATAAAAAGGAAGCCCTGCAGCACACTCCTGTTAAGAAGCCAAAGGTGGAGTCGGTACCGTACAAGGTATGAGGTTGTTGTACCTTCGCAAGGAGGCACTGCTGGAACATGAGTACCTTTAAGGCCCTTTCCAACCCAAATCATTCTGTGATTCTCTTCCTATGATGTAGCAACTCAAGTGCTTGCTTTGTGCCACTTGGCAGAGCCTCTCTGCCCATGATGGGCTGAGATCTAGAACACTCCTGAGCCAGGTGAGCCCAGCCCAGCCTCTGCAGTGTCAGTGAGCCTGGGTGGAGCTCACCTGCAGGATGGGACAGCCCAGGTGCAGGTTTGCTCTGTGTCTGAAGCTCAGTGCTGGAAATCAAATTACATTAAAATTAAATGTTTTTTCCAGCTGTGGTTAATACAAATTCATGTTATAATAAAGAAATAAGTCATAAAAGTTAAAATAGTTTGTTCAGGCAGAACCAAAGATGACCAAAGTGTTTGGCCTTCAGTACTAAGGAGTTCTTTTCACACTGGTTTGTGTCTGGGACATTCAGGAGGAAGTGTAGACCTCTATCTGAGTCAGTACCTGAGGTCTGGGGCCAGAGATGTCTCCCTGTGCAGGAGCCTGAGGAGGAAGTCAGTCCCTGGAGACAGCAGACTGGCACCCCAAGCAATAAGGACTGGTGCTATAGCAGCCTGAAAGCAGGTCAGAAAGGGGGAAAACCTTCTTTTCTTAGTCACCAGGCTCCAGTGCCTAGAAATCTCAGCCCCACAGAGAGGGCCAGATGTAGGCAGCTCCATTCCAGAGCCTCATATGTCACTGTTCCTACATATCTGTCCCATTCCTCTGCCTGATCCTCCTAGTCTGCTGCTGTGGGGATGGAAACACCACTGTAAAAGGGAATTGATCCCATGAAAAGATCGGATCCCAAAGCTTTGGAAGGGGAAAGAAAAACCTACCACGCCTACAGGCTACAAGGAAATGGATTTTTACCATGTACTTGGATTTTTACCATGTACTTGGATTTTTTGGCAGTTTTTTGGGGGGGAGGTTTTGGGCTTTTTGTTTTGTTTTGTTTTTGTTTCTTTTTGGTGTTGTTGTTGTTGTTGTTCGGGTTTTTTTAGTTTGTTATTGTTATTAGCTTTTTTGTTCGTTTGTTTTTATGTTTAAGGAAAGCAAATTCCAAAGACTAAGCTTGTGTCTTTGGAGGAGCACCAGGCTGCAAAAATCACTGGTTCTTGGGGACCAGCTCACTGAGTTTCCACCTTTTTTAGACCTTTCCTTGTTTTTGCAGAGCGAGGACTCATCAGATGAAGATTTGCTTCACATTGACACGGAGGCAAAGCAAGGACGCAATTCCAAAGTAAAGAAAGAGAGTGGAAGTTCAGCAGGAATTCTTGATCTTTTGCAGGCAAGCAAGGAAGTTGGGGGTTTAGAGTATAACACCAACAGGTATGCACCAGGGGATGCTTTTCCCTCTTATCTGTGAACAAAGTTGCTCTTTTGTGGTTGTGTGTGAGTGAGAATGAATTTTGCAGCTTGGTAACTGCTTTTTCTCCAGTAAACAAACTTTTCCTTTATTCTGTGATCTGGAGGGAGAGATAAGAAAGATTTTGGTGGTATAATTTGAACAAATAAAGGATTTCACATCTGTAGATGCTAAACATAAATTTTAGCAATAATGCTGTAATAGATGAATAATTCAAAAGAAGGAAAGAGTTCAGTGACTGCAGCTTGAGGATGGGAATTATAATTTTAAATGTAGTGAGATTGTAATGAAGTAATCTAAATGGCCAGCATGTCTCCCGTAAGGCATTCTTAGGTGCCACAAATTCCAGGTGTTTGAAAGAAGGATATAGGAAACTATCTTCCCTCCCTCCCTCCCTCCCTCCCT